>VMDR010012228.1:0-26941 GCA_007922815.1 Macrotus californicus | reverse complement strand
AAGCCTGAGAGCAGCTGTAAGTCTCCCGGGAGCCACACAGTCCACACAAGAGCCTTTATCATTTCTCAATGTATACAAATGTCAGATCATTATGTTCTATACCTGAAACTAATATAATGTTATATGTCAGTTATATCTCAATTTTTTTAAAAAAGAGCCTAAAAGAAGAGCTGACCCTTTGTCCCTCTTCTCCCCACACTGAGTTTCTGCTGGGCGGATGGAGACAATGAAACCGTAGGTCAAACCAACTACCTTGAGCAACTTAGTCAATCCTCTGAACCTGGTGGCTTGGCAGGGACGTTGACACTGGCTAGTTTTGCGACCTAAGGAAATGTCTACAGGCTGTGATTTCCACATTTGTAAAATGCAGCATTGGGCTAGATAGGCTACCATGTTCCTTCTTCCTCTTACGCAACTGATTCTGAGTGCTGGGGTTAATGCAAAGCCACGGAGATGAACTATGTTTTCCAACCTTTCAATCAAATAAAAGCTGAAGACCCAAGCGAGATCAGTTCAGTGGGAAAATTAGCATCTGCATGACTACAATGTGGCTAAAAGTTCTATGTGCTTTATAGTGTCTCATTTCATCCCTGCAAGGTTTGCAGGTTTGTCATATCTGCTTTTCAGATAAGAAAACTGGGACTCAGGGGCGTTGAGCTAACTTTCCCAAGATCATACATCTAATAAGAAAAAGCTCTAGAATCCAAATATCTTTTGGCACCTAAGTCCACTCCCGCCAACATGTTTAGTTTCAAAATCCTTTTAAAGCATTCTAGAAATAGATTTAAGATTAGGAGAAGGTATGAGATCAAATCCTATGAAATTGACAATATTCAGCATTTTTTCCCCTAAATATGGCAGTTTCAAAAGTTTAACCTAATAATCTACGTGCAGGTGATTCTTGCACGTCAGCTGTTCTTGGGTTGATTTACTTTTGCTCACCCACCTCCCTCCAATCACCCACGGAGCCAGGTGAGCTGATCCTTGCTGGTCTCTAAGTCCTGGAATATAGCAAGCTTGGCGCATCATTCAGAAGCGGCTCTGGCTACTGAAAATACAGAAATTCTACCCACCCACAATCTAAAGTTAGCCACAAAAATGCTCAAACACGTGCCTCAGCTTACTTAAAATCTGGAAGGGGGTCCAAGTACATAATCCCACCCAACTGCACTTCTTTCCCATCCCACATTCACTCCAAAGTTTCCCTCTAGATGCTTTTTTCTTCCCCTTTCCTCTCCCCTGCTCCCTATGTCTTCATTTTGTCAACTGATTTAGCTTCTCTATAGGCTAGAAAGGATCATCCCTCCTTAGCTGGGGGAAGAAGAGAGGAGTTGAGCTCATAATTAGAAGGGTCTTGCTGGAGAGTTGGAGGGAGGGAGGTTGTTTGAACACTCCCGTGTTGGTCACTTCTGTCCTCTGACACAGGTCTCAGGTTGGTTTGCTGTTTGTTTCTCCCATGCGTTGTCTTTAGCCTATGTGAAGTGCCAATGAATGAAGAGTTTCCTTGAATAATGCCTTAGTGTAGTGTATTTTAGTACTTGCTCTGTATTTCTCCATTTTGGGGGGCTGGTTAACTTCAAAGACAAAGACAGGACAAGAACAGATTCTCCTGGGAAATGGGAAGGAAGAAAGAAGACAGGCAGGAGTGTCCTGGAATAAGTAGAGTAATATTCTCTTAAGGAAGCTCTGAGGCAAGTGTGAAGGAATGCCTTTTGTTCTTTGTAATAAAAATAGTAGATAGCAACTATAAAGGACACATGGACAAAACCAAGGGGTGGTGGAAGCAGGAGAGGGAGGCAGGGATGGCTGGGGTTGGTGGGGAGCCATGGGGGGTAAATGCAGACAGCTGTACTTGAACAACAATAAAATGATTTTTAAAGAGAAATAAAAAAACAACAGCTAGCATTTATTCAGGGTTTGTCCACAGGACAGCTCGTGTCATTTGACCAAGTGCACAGATGTGCTTCAGTGGGCCTGCTGTTGTAGCGCTCACATGCAATCAGGACAACTCCGGAAACACCCTCTGGCTCAGCCGCCACACAGAGCTCACCGTGCGCATTCCCGAAGTGCCCACTCCTGGCATAGCCATCTCTCCCTCCTCAGGTACCTCACAGCCTCCATCATCGGCCGCTTCCTAGGCATGTAGTCAGCACTTGCCCATTTACTGATATTTTTCTCTTCTCTACTGAGAGACAATATAGCATATGCAAATCTGGTTCATGCCTGAACAGCAGCATTTTCTAGTTCAGCAAGCACAGCCAGGCTCTTTAATCTCTTTGAGGGTCAGCTGTCACACGTGTGAAGCTGGGATGGGTTTCACTACCCGGCAGGACGGATGAGAGCACGTGTAATGCTGCAAGTCACACAGCAGATACTCCCCTTCACCTCCTGCGTTTGTTTGTTTTTTACTATTTTTACTAACAAACCATAAAGCCCTGGTGCAGGGCCTGTGTCACCAAGGGTCTTATATCCTCAGCACCTGTCCCAGGGTTTAGCGAATGACCTATAAATGCCCGCTGTTGCAATGCTCTGGCTGCCAACTATTAGGATGTTTCCATCGCTTCTTTAGAAAGGAAATTTGATGCGAACTTTCACTAGGGAAATTTACAAGCAGACACCATGTGCATCTTTTTGCCATCACTTACACAATCACAAAAGCACACTCAGTCTTTCCTGCTTCCAGCCGCCACTGCCGGAGACTTATGTACATTTAATAAGGGGAGAAACCGCTTTCCAATGATTAAGGAATTGATGAAAAAGCATCCTGATGCTAGAAAGCAAGTTGGAAAAAAAATCTACATGGGGAAAGATCTATATGGGTGTACATCTGCTACTGTTACACACGGGTCTTGCAAACCTAAAGTGAGGGATGGGAAAATCCCTAATAAACTGAATGGCCAATATGATTTCCTTCTGTTGAGAAGATATCTTTAACCATTTTTTGGGGGGTGTGGCATATAACAATGAAGTGGAGGGAATGGAGATAAATAGCAAAAGGCACAGTGATGCCTTGGGAAAGGAACAAGAAGGTGAGTGAGCCTGATTTGAAATTACCAACGTTCCCAAAAGATGGGTCCAATCTTCCTCCCCCCTCACCTCTAGCAGAGACCGGTTAAGTCCTGCTGAGATCCACAGCCGCCCTCTGGCCTCTCTTTTGTCCCGCTGAGTAGAGGAGAAAATGTTGAATTTACTACAAACTGAGAGAGGAAAAAGAAATACCACCAAGTGACCAGACTTAAGGAGAAGACAGCATCCCGAAAGCCATCAGATTCAACCTTCCTCAAAGGTGCAGCCTGTGTAGCCTGCCCTGCCCCAGAGGTGGGCCTTCCCAGTGGCGCCCCATCAGCGCCACATTTGACGGCGTGGCTCAGTGAGCCCTCTTTGTGGCTCGGGGCTTTGCCATTCTGTAAGCTGTCCTAATTTCCATAGGAATGCACAAACCCCCTGGAAGAGTGGTAGATACTTAGCTATTAACACTTGATGATAACGATGCCTGCCATAGGTATAAGCCCGCAGTTTCAAAATGACTCTCGTTTGCACAGATCGTTACTTCTCAAATATTGGTCCACAGCCAAGGCTTCTCCTGGTGGTTCAGAAGGACCTGAGGTTTGCAACCTCGTGATCTCTCGGTCTCACCTCCAGAACTTCTGACTGGTGTGCCTTTGTCTGGAAAACTTTTGTCCCCTTTGTCATCTGATTTATTAGATTTTTTTAAACTAAAGTTTTATTGGAAACACTTGTAGATTCACATGCAGTTGTAAGAAAAACCAAGAGAGTTCCTATATCTTTTACCCAGTTTCCCCACAAGGAAAACATTTGCAAAACTATAATACAATATCACGACTGGGACATTGATGTTAATGCAAGATACAAAACAATTCCAGGACTCCAAAGGTCTCTCACTGCTGGCATTTTGTAACCACAGCACTTTTTCCAGCCTCCATGCCCCCCTTAACCCTCGACAGCCACTCTTCTGCATTTCTATGATTTTGTCATTTCAGGAATATCATACAAATGGAATCATACCATATGTACACTTTGGGATCCGTTTTTATCAGTAAGCATAATTCTCTAGAGAATTTTCCAGGTTGTTGTGTGTATCAATAGTTTGCTGCTGCTTTTCTTTTTATTTTTGGCTGAGTTGTATTCTGTGATATGCATATAGTACAGTTTGTTTAATCATTCACCCACTGAAGGACTGGTTTGTTTCCAGTGTTTGGTTATTATAAATGCAACCGCTATAAACATTTGCATACAGGTGTTTGTGTGAAGATAACGCCTCAATTCTCTGGGATAAGTGCCCAGCTGGGTTGGATAGTTGTTCTACGTTGAGTTGTTTGTTTTGTTTTTAAGAAACTTCTGAACTGTTTTCCAGAGTAGTTGTACCATTTTACATTCCTATGGATGAGTGATTCAGTTTTTCCAAAGCTTCACCAGTATGTGGTGTTGTTGGTATTTATACTGTTTGGGGAAAATGTCTCTTCATGTCTATTGCCCATTATTGAATTGAATTGTTTGGGTTTTTTGTTTGTTTGTTTGTTTGTTTGTTTGTTTTTACTATTGAACTTGGAGAGTTTTTAAAAATGTAGTCTAGATACTATTCCCTTGGTGAACATGTTGTTTGCAAATATTTTCTTCCATATGGCTTCTCTTTTTATCCTCTTAACAGAATCACAGAAGTTTTTTCATTTGATGGAGTCCAATTTATCAACTTTTCATATTATGGATATTTTTTGGTGTCAAGTCTAAGAACTTTTTGTCTAGCCCCAGATACCCAATATGTTCTCCTACATTTTTTTTCTAAAAGCTACCTAAATTTTAGGTTTCACATTTAAATTCATGATTGAAGACAGACAATTTTTAGATAATACTCCAACATAACACCACAGAAAAAACCGTGGCCTCACCTCACCCATACCAGCAAAGCTAAGTAGGGACCCTTGATTTCCATCCTCACCAGGCTCTGACGAGGCACCCCAGGACCCCTGCAGGGGTGGTATCAGAGAAGACTGAGGAGGAAGCCAGGAATTTTATCCTTGCCAGTAATGAGCCTCCTCTCCCCACCCGCACTGTGTCGGCGAAGACCATGTGGGAGCCTGTACTTTCACCTCCACCAGGCAGGAGGAGGCCCTTCTTCTCCTCCCCACTTGAGCAGAGTCAGGATTTTCGCCATCACCAGGTAGCAACAAGATCACCCCCACTTCACTGTCAATAGAGACCAGGTGGGGAGCTGGAACTCCCATCCAATAGCAATGAGACACCACCTCCCTCAAGTGTCAACTGAGGCTGAGTGGGGAACCTGGACCTTTTCCTCCACTTGGCAGGAATGAGGCAAGCAAGGCTCTCCCTTCTGTGCCAGGGCAATGTCAGATAAACCCAGTTAAAACAGGAAGTTTAACTAAGATTTAGAGTCTCATAACATAATCTAAAAGTGTTGATAGAAAATTGCTTGGCATGTCAAGGAGGAAGATCTCCCACTGAATGAAAAAACAATTAACGTATGCCAACACAGAGGCAATCGAGGTTTTAGGATTATCTGACAAAGATTTTGAAGCAGCTTATGATAAAAATGCTTCAACAAATAATTATGAATACTCTTGAAGCAAATGAATAAATGGAAAACTACAGCAAAGAAATAGAAGAACCAAATGTAAATTTAGAACTGAACATTTCTATTGTTCTATCTTCCAGCTCACTGAGTCTCTCCTCTGTCTCCTCCATTCTCCTCTGTCATTTCAGTTATTGAATAAATAGCTGAATTAAAAATCTCAGCGGAGGGGTTCCACAGCAGAATGGAAAGACTCGGGAAACTGAAAAGTAGAGCAACAGAAATGAACAGATCTGAACAGTAAGGGAGGAAATACAGGGGAAAAGAAATTGACAAATTCAAACCTGCAGGAAAAAGGACCCAAACATAAGCAGTTCCGAGGCGAGAGGTTGTGTCACCCCTGTCGGGGCAGTGGGCCTGGGTGGACGGCTGTAGGTATGGAAGACAAGCTTCTGCCTCCCCGTCTGCTATGTTCTCCCCACCGATTGGCCAAATTGGCCTAGTTTCTTGGCCTCTCGTTGTCCAGTAGACATGGTGAAAGAATTCATGAAAAGAGAATGAAAAAAGCAAAACAGAGTGGAAATAGAAACTTTTCATTTTGAATATGCCATCTGAGTTGGGTGGGATCAAGTTCAACAAGAAGAAAAGAACCATTGGCATTCAGATGTTAACTCTAAAATCTGTAACTGTTGAGGAGTGTCCCTAGCTTTTGCATTTCACCTTTTCAAAATCCTCTCATGGTTGCCATTTCTTTAAGAGGCACACAGATTTGGTGTGTACCACTTTCACCAAACCTCCTGGACCACTCCATCACTGTAACACCCAGAGTGGCTTGTAAGGTTAAAAACATGAATTATTGAAGCAAGAAAAGACACTATAAAAACTACTTTACCAGAAGAAAGCCACGTTATAAAATGTTGAACAGCATGAAACATAGACACACATCAAATAAATGAAATCTCCCCTTAGACAGCATAGCGCTGAAGAAAAGTGAATTTCCCAGCATGCACTCTCATGGTTGCTTCAGGGTGACCACTAGCAACACTGATGGAGAGTCTCGGTGGGTTTTTTGCCCCCTACATAGAAATGAGTTCTTTTAGAAAAATATTGCAGCAACTTACTATTCTGAGGTTCTTAAGAGAATGGTGTTTTATAAAGGAATGGGGGAAGATTTACCATATTCTTCACCTTTAAAAAAGCTTCCCCTCCAAAAAAAAAAAAAATTGGTGGTGTTAACAAAACTCCCTGTGCAGCATTTTCTTCTCAACTCTAATTATAGATCTGAAATTCAGGCAAAGTGAAAACAAAGACATTCTGGAGGAGCCAGGAGAAAGAGTAGAGGCACAAGTTAATACAGTGTGATTGCCTTCCTTGCCTCCCTGCTCTCCAGTGCTCATTGAGCAAGGAGGAGCTGCCTGAGTTTCATACAAATGAACACGGACAGACCGAGGCTAAGGGAAATTGTAAGGCAAATTTATTCCTGGAGGTTCTTGGGGGTCTGCTGGCTTCCTTGTTCACTGCTGCCCAGGACTGACATCATTCTGGCGTTCCACTAACCACCTCTGCCCCTCCCTGGCTCCTCATTGTCTCTGACTCTGACTCCCACCAGATAGCAACGCCAGGCATTGCCCTGATTGTTTATGTATCACTCACACCTCTGCCCTATAAAAAAGTTTCCCCTTATCTTTCTCTTCCTCCAAAGTGCTATGGTCAGGTAGCCAGCTCATTTGGAAAACTGAGATAAATGTATTCTAATTAAGCTGAAACAAGCTTAATGCCTCGCCTCTCCCAGGACATATGTATATTAATAGAGTGCAGGTGCCTTATCTGCAGGCAACAAAGTCCTGAGGATGGAATTTCATCTTTCAGAGGCAGGCCAATGTGAGAAATACTTGGATGTAGCCCTCAACTGACATTTAAAAGGCAACCTCCTAATCTGTTCATGCCTCGAGTCTAACGCTGCTTGTCAGAACCATGAAGAAAGGAAGAGTAAGGGACCCAAAGTGCTAACTCCTTCAGGGAAACTGTAGTGGTAATTAGGAAAAAAAAAATAGAGAAATAAATAAGTGTGAAGAACTTTTGTGATTTTTCACTTTGTAAGAAAACAAAGTATCAAAATCATAGAAAATGTTACACCTGAAGGGAACCCTAGACATCAACTGTTTTCACCTGTCTCATTTTACAAAGGAGGAAACCGAGGCCCAGAGACTTGTTCCCGCTTACACAGTGAATCAGTGTCAGAACCAGGATCAGAACTCAGGCCTACTTGCTTCCAGTCCAGTGATCCTTCTGGTGCAGCTCATTGGTGGTGTCCAATTTCACGAGGAGTCACTTGACACCTGTATCTAGTTAGATGCCTAGGGATGAGAAAAATAACTTTCCAGTGCTTTTATCCCCACTTCTTACATCATCATGCTCAAATTTTGAATTTGTAATAGTTCATTGCATCCCTTCCATTTAAGAGTTAAACGAGAATCTTTAGTAGATGTTGACAAATTGTTGTCTGACGAAGATCGAGCTGAAAGAAGGGCACAAGCCTAGGTAGATTCTATAAAAAGAATGTGCAGATGTGATAGCCAGCTGGCTTGGTGATGTGGGTTTGGAAAAATATCCCATTAGAAATGAGAAATTATAACAAGTCATATAAAAATGAAATTAGTCCTTTCCACATAGCTGGGGGCGAAAACAATCTGCCGCATCAAGCAGTAATTGGTGACACCCGTCGTCCTCTGTGAGCATTATATCAAGTTGTCCTGCCTCCGAGAGCGCCAACTGCCAGCAATCTGTGGCTCCTCGGACCTCCGGTCTCCAATTATCTCACAGCTGCTTCTCTATCCAAGAAAACGCCCCGAGCCCACTCTGTCTTCACATTAAATGAATCACAGAGCACAACTCAATAGAGAACCGAAAATGCCCTAAGGAAATTGTTCAAGCTTGAGTAAAACAGCCACTATTAATCTTCCTAACTCCTGCCCCAAGCCCCCCAACATATGTAAAACTCTCCATGTGAAATATGAGAAGTCATCTGCAGGGTAGAATTAAACTTACATGGGAAGAGGATGAGCAATGGCCCCAAATCCACTCATTTACTCTTGCCAGTCACCTGTGTCCTAAAGGAGCGCTCATTCATTCTCTGGCCCATCGCGCAGCCTTGCCGACAGCGTTAAAACCTTCATGTCTTTTCTGGGCAATGTGTTCTCTTTACAACATCTTCCCCTAAATTCCCCTTCATGTAGCTCAAAGACCAAAATTGTCATGTCAACCTGATAGACTTTGTTTGTTTGTTTAGCCAAAGCTTTCCACAGCTTCTTAAGATGAGAATAGCTCTAGTTCATGTTCCTTGATGGACTCCCCACCTCTGTATCCCCTCAAAAAAACTGAGTTTTCCAAACTAACTGAGAGATCAGCTTTACTACAGTGTGACCAAATGTTCTAAGTCACCAGAATCCTTGCAGTTCATGTGTTGTCCCATTAAATTAGTGACAGCACACTCCCTGTCTCTCAGCAAGTGTCTTTGTTGGGTGAAGCATGTGGCTGTCCTGTCTATAGATCTGTGTACATGGAGATGGAGAGATGTCAAAACTACGACTGTGAGAAGTTCAAGTCATTAGTTATGCATAAAGTACAATCCCGTGTGTATAAAAATTTCAAATATGTGTGCTTGAGAATATGTAGGTAGAAAGTTTCTGAAAGAAATTTTGCAATGACGACTTTAAGGAAATGATCATTGAGGGTGGGTGTGACAAGGAGGGTCTTTTAAACTTTATTTCTGTCTATTTGGTAGTTTTACAATTAGCACACCTTTATTTTATAATAATAAAAGCGTGATCTATAGGTCTAGAGGTTTAGAATCCTTGAGATACAAAGTGGCTGCTAAGGTTTTATTTATCAATTTATTTATGTGCCTTAAAAATACTGACAACCAGAAAGTATGGATTGAAATAGCAACAGCCAGTGCCATGAAATGTGTGATTCAGAACTACTTCTTCCCACCCCAACACCATTTTTGGCCTCTTTCTCACCTCTTACATGAGCAAGAGAGAAAAAGAGGGAGAAAAAGAAGAAGAAAGAAGTTCACCGGTAAATCTAGACAAGGGAGACGTGGGTGGGTTTGAATCAGTCTGCCAGGAGACGAACACCTTTTGGTTTCTGGGGTGGATCCCCCGCCAGGCAGCCGCCATGACCAGCCTTCACGTCCCTCTCACCTCCCTCTCCCCGCCTGCTTCTCCCCTCCAGACACACACGCAGCTGGATTTTTCTCTGGCTACGCTCAGGGACGGCACGTAAGAAAATGCACAGAACTAACAACAGAATGGGAGACCCTGGCGGGAAACTAAAGAGAAACTCTGCACCTTGGATGCAACACCCATTTCATCCCCTCTCCTTTTGGAAAGTGGCCTTCCGCTATTTTCCTACTTGTATTAATCTCAGGCCAGTGAAACAAAGTTCTGTCGTGACTTTTGGAGTTTAGCACAGCACATGTGGTATCTCACCCAGAGACCTTACAATTTGCTGGGTAGCACATTTACCTACAACACAGAGCCCTAAGCTATGAGGTGGCTAAAGCAAATTACTTGGTCTCCTTGTTTAATCAGTTAGATCCCTTTTCCCCCTGTCTGCTGCCACTTCTCTTATTGAAAATAAGAGGACAATGCTGATGCCAGTTGGTTAGTGGAGTGGGTAAGTCAGCCAAGAAGGATTTGGCAGAAGATTTCTTTTTGCTCTGGCACATCGCCATTGATTTGCAAAAGGTCACTGGATAGCATCTCCTCATTAAAATCGATGCAGATTGCTTAACACAAATATTGACAAAACGAAATAGAACCAAATGGGAAAAAAATCTTATGGGATTTCAGGCCTAGATAATCAATGCTCTGTTAAAATCTTCCTTTTAAAATTGTATTAAATAGAAAGCATAACATGAATCAGGAAGAAAGTACACCAATTATTCCTCATTGAATGTACCTGGAGCAAGAAATATAATCTTGGCATGAAGATGAATGGCCCACGGACATGGACAACAGTGTTGGATATATCCGGTCATTGCAAGTGACTTATGCAGCGAAGATGCTGTCCAAGCACTGCGGCAGAAAAACGCAAGCTGGCTTCAATTTTCTTTAGGGTCAATAGTCTTTCAGAGGGCATCTCCCATTTATAGGCCTCTCCATAGATCGTGCTGGAGTACTGGGGGAGGAGAGGCTACTAAACTTCCCCTAACTCCTGCCTCCGCCGAGTGGAGATGAGAAAGCTTGTATCAGCTGCAGGCTGGCCTCCAGCCCTGAAGGGTTGCTGATGGGCTGCCTCTTCCCCCATTCTCTCCCTTGGCCACTCTGAAGTTGCACAGGTCTCCTTTCTGCCCCTCAAACACCCAACGCTCATTCTCACCTCATGCCCTTTGGAACACTCTGCCCCCAAGATCTTCTCAAGACTGGTCCTTCTGGTCATACAGGTCTCAGCTCAAATGGCATCTTCTCAGGAAAGCCTTTCCTGCTCACCAAACTAAACAAGCAGTCTCTACTTGGGTTAAGTTTCCCAGAAGTGCATCCCGAGGCAAGGATTCTTGTGCAGGTGGTTTACTATGGACACACTGCCTGGAGAAACCAGTAAGAGAGTGAAGGACATGGGATGAGACTTTAGAAGAAGCCACCAATGGTGTGAATTGAGGCAAAGCCCAGCCTCAGCTTGACCCACAGGAGCTCTGGTGTCAATTGGGACTGAAAGTTTGTCTGGACTCACACTCCTGCCCCAGTGAATCCCTGCATAGGGCTGGCTGGAGGAGGACCATGTGGATACAAACTCCCAGCACTCGAAGCTCCCCCACCTGTCTAGGAAGTGGCTCCGACTGCTCAAAGGCTGACCTTTGAAGACAGTCATATGCTGAGCATTCCTCGAAGACTGTTTATTTGTTATAGAATTTTTAAAAAAGAAAAATGAGAAGGTTTAAGTTGAGGGTTGCATTTGGCATGTCTGTTATTCAGAGATCCGGGCAAGAAAATAATTGAAACTTCATATATGTCTTCACAGAGATGTTTTCATAGTTCCAACACTTATTTCAAGTACACATTCTGCTGAGTTAATCCACTTATTTCTAAATCTATGTGTGATGTTAAGAACTGACTTTAACACCATCACTTTCTCAGCCATTTATGATGAGAGCCGTATGACCAGAAGACGCCAGTCATGAGAAGATCGGGGTCAGAATGTTCCAAAGCCATGAGGTGGGAATGAATGTTGGGTGTTCGAGGAATGGAAATGAGGCCAGTACAACTTCAGAGTTTCCAAGGGAGAGAATGGGGCTTGGTAGGTTTCCACAACAGCTCAGATTCTGACATGAAAGCTATTCAGAGAGAACCTCCATGGCAGTGGTGAAGGACCACCAGGCAGACCTCCTGAGCTGGGGCCAAATGAGGGTCACAGCTAGATATCAAAGGAGTCCCTCCATCAGCTGCAATGGAGAGTAGGCTAAGTCAGCCACAGGGCAGGACCACAGCCTGCCCAGGACAAGAGAGGTCAGCCACCAACTTTAGCCATCTTTGCCAGCAGAGCAAGCAGCACCCAGCTGGACAAGGGATATTGGTCTGGAGACCAGAAGAGAAAAGGATATCACCCCAGATGGCCTGATCCTTCCATGTTGCCCTAGGGTTATAGAAAGTCACATACATACCCTACACCCATCGCATGTTCCTAAACAACATTTTAGAAAAGAAGCAGCAGAAGAAGGGAGGGAGGATCTCTGAGAAGCTTATTTTAATCCAGTAGAGAGAGGCTCGATGTTACCTAAGGGAGCTACTTAACTTACGGGATTGGACTCCATTTGGAATTGGACTGGACAGTTAAATAATTTTCTCCAGTGGACTTGAGAATAAGGCTAACCTTTTCAAGGACAAAATAATGATATTACATTTTTCTCTAAACATCTAAGTTATACAGCAAGTTAAATTTGCAACCACACAACAAATATATAAAATTTTTAGCCACATGACTGCCAAATAGAAAGTGATAGTTAAATGATAACTAGGTAAAATAGGTCAAGTAAGGACCCATAAAAGGCTACTGGATTCAGCAATTAAGAAAATATCATTCTGTCTTGGGAGAGCAGTTTCAGCAGATGATAGGGGTGGACACTAGCCACCAAGGATGTTTAGCCTGATTGTGAAAGTTGTTGAGGACCAACAGGCCAGTTCTCAGCATAGCTCTCATTGTATGTAGAGGCAGGAAGGGCAGGAATAGAGCACAGATGAAGTCCAAACCTCCCAAGTAAAGGCTCAGTATTATCATCCAGTAGCTGGAAATATCCCTTAGAGGAGTTTAAATACTATTTCTGGAAATTGACTCCAAAGCAATTCTCTTGGTGAGAATGGGTTGTTTGCTAAGTGTGAGATGGTAAATATGAAAAACATTATACATTCCAAAGTTATAGCCAAAAATTCTTCATTTAAAAACAATCCTTAAAAAAATTAGTTCATTCTGAAACTGAACTAACAAGGAAGATAGGGACAGACTCTTGGATGGAGAGCAGGATGACAGCTAGTGAGGGGGGAGAGGTGGAAGGATTGAGCAAAAAGGAAAAAGGACTCATGGACATGGACAACAGTGTGGTGACTGCTGGGGGAGAGAGAATAGGGGGACTAAATGGTAATGGAAAAAATATAATAAAGATTAAATTTAGAAAACTGTAGCACATTTACTCAGTGAACTACTACACTACTGTAAAAAAAAAAAAGGGGGAAATCCTGTATTTTGCAACAGCATGGATTGACCTGAAGAGCATTATGCTAAGTGAAACAAGCCAGTCACAGAAAGACAAATGCCATATGATCTCACTCATATATGGAATCTAGTGAACAAAATAAACTAGCAAAATAGAAACAGTCTCATAGATACAGAGAACAGTCTGACAGTTGTCAGAGAGGAGAGAGGTTGTGGGGCTGAGTGAAAAAGGTAAAGGGATTAAGCAAAACAAAAACAAAAAAACCTGCCCTGGCTGGTGTAGCTCAGTGGACTGAGTGCAGGCTGTGAACCAAAGGGGTCGTCAGTTCAATTCCCAGTCAGGGCACATGCCTGGGTGGTGGGCCAGGTCCCCAGTGGGGAGCACGTGAGAGGCAACCACACATTGATGTTTCTTTCCCTGTCTTCCTCCCTCCCTTCCACTCTCTCTAAAAATAAATAAATAAAATCTTTAAAAAAAAACAAAAAACCTCATGGAGACAGACAACAGTGTGGAAATTACCAGAGAAAAAAGTGGGTGGGGGCAGGTAGAAGAGGGTAAAGACAGGATGAACCGTGATGGAGGGAGGCTTGACTTTGGGTAGTGAGCACAATACAATATACAGATACATTTTAGAATTGACATCTGAAACCTATATAACTTTGTAAACACTGTCACCCTAATAAATTCAATTAAACAAACAAACTGGGAACTGTTAAGTGAGTCTCACTGTCAAGGATGAACTGAAGAAAATGAAAGTCGAGAAGATTTGGTCTCCTCCATGTGACCCTCCTGGGAGACCCACCACAAAAAAAAAAAATTGGTTCATTCTATATACCCCCAAACTGTGGTTTTATAGATGAGGCTTGCACCACCTCACAGTCTGGGGAAGACCCTTGATGTCCTCAGGTGCTGCTACCTCCTCTCATCTCTCAGGTCAAGGCTGCTTTCTCTCGTGCTCCCGGCGGAGAAGTTTCCCAGTGACCAGCACGCAGTGCTGCCTCTTCTCCCTGAGCAGTGTAACCACTCACTCATCAGCGGAGCAGTCGCTTCTAGAGACACTGAATAGGGAGGCTGGTCCTGACCGCCCGCACTTTTCTCCCTGGGCTGGTTTTGCCATCTTTCCACTCTCACAAACACAGTAGTACACAAAGCCCTCAGTCCCTCCCCTGGTTGCCAAGGTGTCACCTCTCCCAAATGCTCTTACACGACTGCTCTCCCTCTCCAAACTCCAGCAGCACCCCAGGCCTGCCCTTACCTCTTCCACCCCACCTGCCTCTCCTCTGATCAAAACGTGCTAGTCCGTGGTTCCAGGATCTCAGGCTCCACTCCCTCCCAAGGGCAGAGGTGAGCATGTCTTTCAGACGGCCTGGCATCATTACTTATAGGTATCTCGGCTGCATTGTAAAAGTACTTAATATCCTGTGAAAAGATGCTGGCCATCATTAGTCATTGGTGAAATGTGAACCCAGACCACATGAGATACTACCTCATACGCACTCAGGTAGCTATGATCAAAAATGTGGAAAATAAGAGTAACAAGTGTCAGTGGTGAGGTAAAGAAATTAGAACCCTTGTAATTGCTGCTGGGAATGCAAAATGACACAACACTGTGGAAAACAGTTCCGTGGCTCTCCCCAAATTTCAACATGGAGTTACCACATGATTCAGCAATGCCACTCCTGGCTTACAGCCCAAAAGTTGAAAACAGGTACTCAAACAAATTCTTGTACACAAATGTTCATAGTAACACTATTCACAATAGCCAGATGTGGAAACACCCAAATGTCCATCAATGAATGAATGGATAAAGAAATTGTGCTATGCACATGCAATGGAATATTGCTCGCTATTAAAAAGGAATGGAGTGCTGATGCATGCTACAACATGGCTGAGCCTTGGAAACGTTATGCTAAGTCAAAGAAGCCAGACACGAAAGGTCACATATTGCATGATTCTACTTCCATGAACTATTCAGAATAGGTAAACAGGTAGAGACAGAAAGCATACTAGAGGTTGCCTAGGGCTGGGGGTGCGGTGGAGGGAACGGCTTCCTGGGTGTGCGGACTTATCTGGGATTGATAGAAATGTCTTGGAACTTGACAGAGGCAGTGGTTGCACATTATTGTGAATGTACTAAATGCTACTCAATTGTTCACTTTAAAGTGGTTAATTTTATGTTAGTGACTTTCACCTCAATTTCTTTAAAATATTTATGTCTGCTAAAGACCATTAACAAGGAACCTGGAGCGAGACTACATGGCCTATAAATATCCTGAGAACAAATATTATATCTCATAAAAATTTATGTCCCTTATAGAGGCAGGCAAAGTGTGTGCTATGGAGATACCTAATAAATATCAGTAGAATGAATGGATGGGTGAATGCATTTCTACCATTGTACACAGTATTTTGTGGTAGGCAGCGACCAGCCTTGTGCCCACCTCCAAGGGCAGCTGCCAGCCCCGCATCTCACCGGTGTTGAGTCTGTACAGGAGTTGTAAGGCATCTGTGAGCTGAACAGTGCGTTCCTGTGTCTCAATGCTTTGAAACTTAGTGAGGAATCTGTGCCGTTCTTTTTCCCAACTTAAAATTGCACATTTTGCTATCCTGGTTAGAGAGACGCCACTGACTGAAATATCTTGTCTCAAGACTGGGTGATGTCAGCATCTCATTATCAAAATGTTCCTCACTGCGAAGCTTTCATGTTCCTTCTGAGAATGCTCCTGTTCAGTGTCAGGCCCCTTAAAATGCAGTCTCATAACGGACTGGAGGGAGAAATGATTCTGCTGCAGCACAGGGCGGCCAACTCAGCCAAACCATGGAACAGTCGAGTTCCCTGAAATACGCTGAGTCTTATTCGCAGGCCCTGATTCTGGACTGAATTTCTCTGGTAACTCACTCAGTTTCTCAAGTCCTAATGTCTCTTGGATAACCCTGCTGCTTTCTCCATTGCCCAACCTGACTATAACTTAAAAACACTTTTGTTTTATATTTTATAATAAGTGTAAGTATCATCTCCAAGGCAAATATGGGGATAAAACAGGCTCCAATGAGCTCTTTTTTCTGCAGGGGGCAGATTATGAACCGCTTTACTGAGATATAATTTCACCCAAATACAATTACCATCTACCACACAATCACCCACAATATAGAGGTTTTGAGTTCAAAGAGTTGCAAGGGGAAATCAATTTAATAATACTTCGCCTATGTCTGCAAATACACACATGGAAACCCTCCTGCATGATTTGTGTTAGCATTCCTGATCGTTATGAACCATGACGTCCCTTCATCCTCCATATCCTGACTTCTAACTGCACCCTCTGCACACGCACACACACACACACAGACATGCACGTGTACACACGGACACACTGAAGCTAGAATATACCCTTTTTGTTTAAAAGGAAGAATCATAAATGTTCAAATACAATTGGAGAGAAAGTAGGCAACTCTTGGAATACCTATTAGCAATTGCTAATAGATTTGGGGCTCTCATGGGGACCCCTTGCAGAGAAGGACAGCAATTTTTCAGTTTGTGACTTTTCCATAGGAACTGCTGCTGTGTCCCATGAACCACATTGCTGCCTGACTGAAAAGCGGGGTGGCCCCAATGAAACTACAGGAAATGGAACCCCCATCTGTCTCACCCAAACCTGGACACGTTTGCCCCAGAGGAGCTGCTGCAGCAAACAAACGAGAGAGCTCCTGACCAAGACCCATCTGCTGGAAGGTGAGCAGCACCTGGCCCCCACGTTGCTTCATGCACCCGGGGCCTTCGTAAGCCCTTTGTAATCAGTCCTGTAGCTGAAGTCCCCGCCCTCTGTCTGGTTCCCTGGGGGAGAAAGAGCGTAGAATCTGGCATTCAGTAAAGCTAAAACTGTTTCCAGATCCAATGAGCTTTTCGTCTTTGTTTCAATGATGTGGCATTTTCAGAATTTCAGTACGAATTTATCAACCAACTAATACAACTTGGTTTCCAAAAGCCAGATAGGCTATTGGAAGAAGAATTTTAATGAGAAATACACTCAATAACTGTCACCGTGCTCTGGGAAGCCACAGCTTTCGCTTGCTCTTGATAACCGAGGTTGTTGCCCTTATAATAAAAAATGCAGACAGTGACTTTTTTTCTGTTTGCTAAGCAATTTCACATACCTTATCTAACTTGATATTCCCACCTACCAATGAGATGGGTGGGACAGTTACATATTGTTGTTTCTATTTTAAAAATCCAGAAACTGAGATTTAAGAGTTTTAAGAATTGGCCCAAGGTCACATATCTAGAAAAAGCACAGCGAAGGTTGAATCCAGCTTATTAAAACCCAGAACTGTAGCCTCTCATTTCTATACCAATGCTTCTAAACCCTGTCCCCCACGAACACCATTAAACCACCGAAATAATTCAGAGTTTTGCTGAGACAATCTGGCTTACATTGCTTCTTTTTGTCTTGCAAGGAGAGTTTCGATGCCCTGGGTTCTAGCTGCAGCCCCCCCTCCCTGCAGTTTTTGCATGGAATTGGCAATATTAAAGGCACAGGGGTTGGATCTAAGTTCCTTTTTGGAGTTATCCACCTATCATCTGTACAGCTGCTATTTACTGAAGGTGCTGGCGAAGAACAGTGGGATTCTTATCCCATTCCTGATGTGATTTGTAATTTCCTGCTTTTCCCCAATCTCTCTTCAAGTGCGTTCCTCCCCTGCATGTGTCTCTACCCTTTCCAGAGGCAGAGGCTTGATGGCTGTGATAGCTTGTTTGCTGTGATGGCTGTGATTTTTCCAGCTCCTGGATTTCTTTTATTTCTCTCCGGTAGTTAATAGTTGCCCTACATGGTGCTTTCGCCTGGCAAGGTACAGTGTGTATTCCAGCCAGGTTCCTCTCACACAGCCTTGCTCACCCAGCCCCGGGCTATGCAGACTGCCTTCCTGTCAGAGGGCACTGCCCCAACCGGATACCTCCTCTGGCCCCATACATCCCTACCGCCTCTGCACATCCAAGGTGGACCTCCCAGCCCTGATGTCAGTTTGGACCACACATGGACCCCGCTGAACTCCTTCTCTAACACTGTTTGATCCGGGACACTGACACTCCAGTTCTAAGTCTAAAGACTGGGGAGAGTGGCACATTTGGCAAAGGACATTGGCGATATTTGGTGAGCATCCCCAGAGGTTAATCTTTTCGCAGAGTCACTTGGTATCAACTTCTTCCTTTTTCCCTCTGGCCCTTCCTTTGCTGCTGGGTGCATATGGACAGGATGGGAGAGTGGATAGGTTCACAAGCACTTGTTTCTGCCCTCTGCACCATGCCGGCAGGAGAAGACGCCAGGCAGCTACCATGCCCACGAAGCCGCCAGCACGTGGCCTCCACATGCTTCCCTTTAACCACAACTCAGCCCCTCCGGGATGGGCTCAGATATTGTCTTTGTCTCTGCACAAACTGCCCCCAAGCTCCATATCAGTTTCTGTCTCCCTCTGTGTCTGTAGAAAAGTCAATACTATTCTTGTTATTCCTGAGTCATCCCCGCATCACCAAGCACCAGGCTGACCAAACCAGGTTCTTCTACTTCTCCTGATCCAGTTTCTTCTATTTCTACCAAGAAAACATACGTACAAATATTCCCAGAATCCATAACCACCAGTTAAACCTCTCATAAGTGGCCCTTCACCCACAATGGAATTAACCCAATAATTCCTCTCATAATGAAAACATAGCTTTCCTCCTGAATAGTCCCACGAAGCTCTCCTCAACTTAAATCATCTTTTATATATTCTTGCTTCCTAATTAAGAATGTCCACCTTTGATTAAGAAGCACTAATTGGTAGTTAAAAAATAGTGTCAGGATGTGACGTACAGCATAGGGAATATAGTCGATAATGTAATAACTATGTGTGGTGTGAGGTGAGCACTTGAAACATAGGGGAGAATCCCTGTGTACAGTAGGTGACTGTCTAACCACTATGCCATACACCTGAAACTAACACAAAATAGTGTTGAATGTAAACTGTGATTAAAAACTAAAAATTAAAAAAAAGAAGCATATCCTTTTCCCACTCCTCCCCACACCCCCAACCACCCTACCTCTGCTCCATTCCCTCATCCCTCTCTGGATCAGGGCTGCCCAGCTTCTCACCTATATTAGTTATCAACTCTTCAGAATTGTGCTTTCTCAGGCCCTCATGACACACCACCCTGGTACGGTGGCCATTTGCTGAAAGCCATGTGTCTGCAAATAGGCCACGAATCCCTGAATTATCAGGCAGCCCAGAGCCCAGAGCCTTAAAGCTACTATTTCGGCAAGAAAGGAAGTTGCTTCCCAAGTGGAAATGAATTCTCATTACGATACAAAACAATGATCAAGAAGCAGCTGCCGTCATCACTGCCCTTTACTGAATGAGAAGACTTGGGTTCAGATAAGTGAAATGCATGGCCCAGATGCTCATGGCTGATAAATGGCAGAGCTGGATCTCAAACCAGGCTTCGGACACAGCCATTATGCCAACGTGCCAGCATAGCGAGCCGAGTTGCGTTGCCCCAGTTGCAGGCTCACCAGGGCTTTCTTATGGCTTTTCTCAAAATTGGGAATTTGCTGACCAGCCAAGAAGAATATTTGGCTGCATTTGACCACTACGTTTATCCCTATAAATTAACAAATTTACGGAAAATCTTAAATAAATATAAATAAGAATACTTATGACAAAAATCATAAAGGTAGTATACGAATGCCTAAAATTTAGGAAGTCTAGCATTATCTCTCTTGATCTCAAAATAACCCAGGGTGAGAAGGGTGGGATTAGACGCAGGTTTCAAAAGAGAGAACCGAGGTTCCAAGAGGCTACGTTATGCTCTCAAGTCACACAACTACTGATACAGTCAGAACTCAACCTCAGTCTGTGTGACTCCAAAATGTATGGCCTTACTCAGGAGACCCCACTGCCCAAGACCTCTCTGCACCACGACAGAGGTGGCCACCTTTGCAGAAGAAAGTTGTTGGCCGCACTGCATGAAGATTCAACACAACAGCTTCAGAGTCAGGCTCCCTCCCACCTGTGCCATGACCTTGGATGAATTCTAAGCCTCATTTTCCTTATCTGGAAACGAGGATAACAGCACCTACCTATACATTTGTGATGAGGATTGGCACATACAAGGTGCTCCATAAATGCCCATTATGACGTCTGCTGTTACTAATATCAATATAATAAGACCATTCCAGGCTTTCAGACTGAGGCCATGAACACCCCTGGTCAAGCCAGGCCTGGGAAATGAGCTGGGCTCAGACTCCATTTTGGAAGCGAGCCTCGGGGACTCCTGCTGGCTGCGGTGGGGGAAAAGCAGGATCTGACCAGGGGTACTTCAGGTACTACCCCAAGGCAGGAGAGTGTGAGGAAGGCTCAGGAGACAATCTGCACATGACAAGTAATTGAACTTTCCTGTGCCTCAGTTTCCTCATCTGTGAAATGTGAATAATAACAACGTTACTTCATAAGACTACATATATTAACTAGTAGTTCATATATGGCACATGATAAGGGTTATATAAGTGTTAGCAATTTTTACTAGATCTTCTTTTCTTTCTGAGGAAGCTGGTGGTTGTGGCAGTGGTGTCTGTGCCAAAGCCCCTGGCCCTGGACCAAGGCCTCGGCCGTAAGCCCCTGCCCTGGACAGGAGCAGCAGCCTTGGGCTCACACGGAGGCCACCGGACCAAAGGCTCTTCCTCCAGACTTCATGTCCAGCAGGACATTTCCAATGTCCTGTTTGGTTCCCTCCCCTTTTCAGGAGACCCACCTTCCAGAAAAACACTGGGCCCTGAACATTTCTTAATTTCCCCAAGTTTCTCCTTTTTCCCTACTGTTCTGCTGATCTCTATCCAGGGACACTGAAGAATGCTCAGGTGTGAGGACCCACGCACACAAACAGAATCCATAGACCTGGGGTAGTCCAGCCAGCAACCCTAAACAGGAAGTAAGAGAAGAGCCAATGACACTGGCAGGGGATGTAACTTTATTTCGGGTGACCTTGATGCCTAGAAGGAACTGGAAGATTCATCTTTTCTAAATTTCATGAGCAGTTCTCCCAGATGGTAGGCAGAGAATAAGAAATCAATAAGTCATTGGAGTGGGAACACAGGGCAGTGGGAGGAAATTAGGTTGACCACCAAGGAGGTAGCCTGGGGACCTCACAGCTGCTGATGTGAGCTCAGTGTCTCCTCAGCACTTTCAGTCACTCACCTTTAAAGATGTAAATGAACTTGGTTCCAGGGAAAACACTACTGGCCTTTCGGCTTGACCCTGAGCAAGTGCAGAGTGGGGCTTCCCTGGCAGCTGACGATGAGGACAGGATGGGGGCACGGTGCTGGCAGTGGGCCCGGGGATGGTGCACTGGGCAGGTGAGCCAGCTGCCTCTGCCTCCCATTCACTTTTTAGGCTGCTATCACTTGGGCTGGGTCTTGGGACCCATCATGAGCTGTGGGTACCAGTCTGGCTTCCTTACTCCCCACAAAAAAAAATCTGCATCAAGACCAAATACCATCTCTTGGAAAACAAATTCTTTTTAATAATTCATTGGCTTCCTAGTGGGCCTGGAGTCCCAGTAGAGCACTGAGGACATCCAGAAGAGAAAATTCCTGGCAGGCTGCATGCATTGCAGAGAACAGAGCAGAGTCATCGAGTAAACAGGTCCAGAGGAGAGAGATGGAAGTTCTGAAATTAACTGGCTGTTCCATAACAACACAAGGCAATTAACACTCCTTGGGTCTCTTCCTCTCTCCATGGATTCTTGTCTCTGTTATAGTCTGGCCTCCTCATGTCAGACAGAGCTATGGCTTCAAACATTAAAACTAGATTTGATCATGTTTCTTACCTGCTTAAACTCTTTCCATGCCCTTGGGTTAGAGAGCAAAATTCTCACTATGCCTATAAATCCAGGCATGTTCAGCCTCCCCACTCCCAGCATTGCCTCCTGACATGCTCCTCCTGCCCTTTACTTCATGTCCAGCTACACTGGCCTCTCACAGAATTCCCTGCCCCAGGATCTTGGTTCATGCTGCTCTCTCCATCTGGAATGCTTCCTCATATTTGTCAGGTTAATTCCTTGTCATTTTTCAAAGTCTCAGCCCTCCTTGCCTCACCAGAGGAGTTCAAGTTTTCCTGTTAAAACCCATTGCTTTCTGTAGGTTTCCTTCACAGCACTTACCAGTGTTGAACCTAATTATCAGGGTGGCTATCTGTGTAACACCTGCCTTCCTCCAGAGACTGTAAGTTCCGTGAGAGCAGAGGCCTGACCGACCCGATGCCTCATACAGGACAGACACTCAATAATTATTTTTGCAGAGAAAGCTAAATGAAGGGATGACTGGGCTGATCGATCCATAAAAAAGATATTGTAGGACTTGCTTAAGGTTGTACTGCTGGAGTCCACACTGAACTCTGTTTAACCCAAAGTTCATGCTCTAAACGATGATATTTTCATTTGCAGTTTAAAAATTCTTTAAATGTATGGTTTTGTCCTTGCATTTTAATATTCTCCAGAAAGAAGAAAATTATATTTACATGGTTAGCCTAAAAGCATCGAGTGCTGAAGAGACCAGGGTTACAAGTTGCTAGAGGTCTAGGTGGCCTGTTGGGATGACAAGGAAAGGACAAGCACCTAATGGGCATCGCTTCCACAAGCTGTGGCCCGACCCTGACAGACTGCTCTAGGGGAGGGTGTCTAAGCCCAGGTAAATCCATGTGAGAGGCCCTGAGTAGACAAGAGTGACTGAGGACCCACTCTCAACCCAGCTCCTGGCTGGATTAGAAAAAGGAGTCCCTTCCTCCAGATATCCTCACCACCTGCTGAAAACTGTCTAATCCTATATGACACCTGGATGCTTATAATATGTAGGGCATCCCCTGGAGCCATGCAAAGCAAAATGTGTCCAATTATATGCAGCAACCCCAGTGGACTTCATGAGGAAACTTAGGAACTGCAATGCTTCTTTGTAAAAAGAAAACTCACATGCTGGTCTGTCTCCTAGGAGAAATTTTAGAAAGAGCTTCTCCCACCTCTTGTGGACACGCTCCTCCTACTCCCACCAGGCTGCTGCAGCCTCTGGTGGCACCCTGCACAAAGCCTCGGGTCCCTTTGTTCTTCTGTTCCTTAAATGTCTGTCATACACCAATCCTGCAACAGGCTGTGTGCTGGGGGCAGACAGGACAGAAATGCACAGGGCAGGGAATAATGGGAAAAGAAAGCATGGCACTTGGTGGTGCTGTGGGCTGCCAGGATAATCCAGATTCATGCACCCCAAAGGGGAGCGGGAGGGAGATGCTCCCAGGGCATTCCTTCATCTGGAGCTTCTCAGGTCTTGACTGATCTTCCATAGAAGCTCTGCCCTCTTCCCAGGTTAAAACAGGATAATCTCCTAGCCTTGTTTGCTTTGGGCCACATGGATTCTTCCAGACCCTCCATGGGATGGAGGCTACTGGAAAAAGGAGCCAGTCAGGGGCTCCAATATTCTCATGTGCTTGATGGGTGGCTTGCTGGCCTCTGGACAGATTACCTGGGGTGAGAGTGGCCAGCACAGGTAGAGCACAGGTGGAGCTTTGAGGCTGGTTCAGGGCAGGGGGCATCCTGCCTCTGAAGCTCCTTGCTCATGAAAACTCAGCTCCACAGCCTAGCAGCGCAGTCTTCACGGCTGCCCCTGGGGCTGGAGACTCATGGAGAAAAGGAATGAAGGGACACAGGCTCAGTAGCAGTTCCCTCAGTGCTGTTCCCTAAAAGGCAGAAAAACCCAAGCTGTCACAAAACTAAAATGAGCTTCTGACTTCTGCAGAGGGTGTAATACTGTCAGAAGTCAACATTCACAGAGAGCTCACCACGGACACACAAGTGCCTGGGTGCTGGGAACAAAACAAGTGACTGTCGGCCATCTTTGAGGGTGGGGAGCTGCCCGCACACCCAAACCTCAGAATTTTCAACCTAGCTCCTACTTAATAAACAGAATCACTGCTCAGGAGCTATTGGACTTGAGCATTTACTGGGACAGGCAGACTTCGGGGAGATTCTGTTCTCCTCACTTGGGAGAGATAAATCACCTTCTTGGTAAATATGATTCTGATTCTCAACAGTCTCAGGAGTTGCAGCCTGGGGAGGAAAGAGAGGAAGCTAGCTTGGATGGCAAGTGAAGGCTCTGGGGGGAGGGTAACCCACTTGTAACAGGCCACCAGCCACCCATCCCCACCAGTGTGTCCAGCTTCTCTGAAGAAGTGACAGCGCAGGAGGAGAAAGCAGAGTGGGGTGGAGGGGAGAGAATGATGTATCCTGATCATGGCTTGACTCTTCCCCCCAGAAAGCAAGATCCTAGAATGTTTTAAATATCACAGCTTTTGCAGAAAAACTAGAACCAATATATCTACACATATGGAACCTTCTTTTCTAAGCCTAATCAAGCAAAAACATGAAACCTGGATGTTTACCATGGGAGCCAAGAAGGCTAAAATAGTGATTCTCTCCATTCTTCCTGTGTCTGACCTCACTGGACCTAACTTACCATTTTTCTTAGTGGGGAAGGAAGGAGTCTTTTCTGGTGCCTATGGAGGAAAGGAGCTATGCAGGATTCCTCAGGATGATGCAGATACATTGCACTGGGTACATGTAGAAGGCTGCTGGTGGGGAATATTAAGGGGGTTCAGAGTCACAGTCAACCACAAAAGTGAAGGGTGGAATGCACTAGGGAGAGCTTGGCTGCAGGGAGGAAAAGCACCGCCCAGGGAGCAGGTCAGGGTTACTGTCTTTGGAGAGGGGTCTTTGTATAGACATTCTTAGCATATGTGTTGGGGTTTGAGGGCTGTCACCAGGCTTCTATGTGCCTCCAGGTATCTCCCAAACTTGCCTTCCATGACTAATGTTCCCATGTAAAAAGAAACATTGTTTTAGAGTAGGGTGCTATGACTCCAAGGGACCTCACCTTGTGTATTAGTTTCCTATTGCTGCTGTAACAAATTACCACAAACTGAGTGGCTCGAACCAATGCAAATATCTTAGCTTACAGTTCTGTGGGTCTCTCTGGGTCAAAATCAAGATGTCAGCAGGGTTGCATTCCCTTCTGGAGGCTCTAGGAGAGAATTCATTTCCTTGTTTCTTCTAGCTTCTAGAAGCTTCCCATACTTCTTGGCTCATGGCCCCCTTCCTCCATCTTAAAAGCCAACAATGGCAGGTTAGTCCTTCTTGCATTACATCACTCTGATTTCTTCTGCCCCTCTCTCTTCTACTTTAAAGGACTCTTGCAATTCCATTGGGCCCATGTGGATAATCCAGGGTAATCTCTCTATTTTAAGGTTGGTTGATTAGTAATATTAATTTCTTCTGCAACCCTAATTCCACTTTGTAACATAAAATAACATATTCACAGGTTCTAGAGATTAGGACATGGATGTCTTGGGGGGAGGGCAGTCACTATTCTTATAACCATACCTAGCATGCAGATTTATTACCTAGGACAGGTAATCATATACTATCAAATAAATTAGCTGTCACCCAGAAGAATGCATGCACTTGAGCTCCCGAGGATCAGGCCAGGTACATTTTGATGAAAAGATGATCACTGAGTATAAAAGGCTGCAAGTTCTAATGGGGGCCCAGTGCTTCCCATGAGAATGTGAGAAAGAAAACAAAAACGTCGATCTTGAGACCCACTTGAGCTATTCTTTATTTCATTTTTCAAGAGGACATAAAGATTCTTAACCTGGAGATACTTGAACTACCCATTCCCAAAGCTCGCCACGCCCAGGTAGCCTGATTGCCTTTCCCTAGCACGGTCTCCTTGGGCTTCCTAACCTCTGGGCAGATGAATGAGAAACAGGAAAAGGACACACTTTGGACTGGGAGCGCTTGGCAGCAGCAGATAACTAACTAGCAAAGGGGTCACAGCAATGATTCTCAGTGTTTAGCCCACAACCCACCTGCATCAGAACCTCCTGACCCCTTTTGTCTGGAAATGGGATTTACGAATCTGCATTTTAAGGAGGTCCTTGCTAATTCTGATGCCAACTACAGCTTGACAGCCGCTATTTTAAAATTCCATCATCTATGTAAAGCCTCTCAGCTTTTAGCAGCTCCCATAAACTATTTGCCTAATCAATGTTCTATCATTACTGTGACTCTCAGACATATATTTTCATTAGTTTGTTCTCCTGCCTGGAGAGAAAAGAAGAGCAACTGAGAATTCCCTAAAATGTCTTAAATATTAAGCAACAAAATGAAAACTGACTGATGCATAATTCATTAGTGGAGCTAGCAGGCCAAAAGTGCCTTTCACAATTTAACAAATTGACATAAACTATGAAATAATTATTAAAAAGACAGTGTTGATTATGTAGATTGGTCCTGACCGTGAATAAATGAAGTACAAAAGGACAATAATATTTCATGACTGCTGCAAAACCATTAATAAAAAATTAAAAACAGTTTTAAACAGGAAAAGAGGCATAAGTCTGAAAACAAATTTAAGATCATATTTAAGATCATTTTTCATTAACAATTAAAATAAATAATTAAATGTTCACAGCAGTCTGAATTGTTACCCAGCATAAAAAGGAACAAAATTCTGGTTTTTTTAAGTAAGAATATTTTATAAGTAGTAATCTTTTGCTCTTTTCACTTTTGACTTCAAAATGTTAACGATTTTTGTCATCCTTAGTCAACTCAT
>VMDR010012227.1:0-26946 GCA_007922815.1 Macrotus californicus | reverse complement strand
CACTCCAATTTAACATTGTACTGGGAGTTCTAGTTAATGCAATAAGACAAAAAGAAAGAGTTAAAAGATATGCATATTAAAAAGTAGAAAATTAAACTGTCTTTAGTTCATATCTGCATAAAAAATCTGAAACAATCTATAGAAACAACCTCCCGAAACTGATGAGTACACACAGCCAGGTCACTGGATACCGGCTACGAGACCTTGGGTCTCAACATCTGCCATCTCAAACAAACTGCTTCTCGGACAGCCTTCCAGAATGAATTAAGTTCGAGAACAGAAGTTCCATTTGTATAAAAAGTCATCAGTTTTCTAGGATACATTAGAATCATAAATAAAAATTCACTTACAGTAGCACCAAAAAATGAAATACTTAAGTGTAAATCTAATAAAAATAATGCAAAACCCATAGGCAGACAACAGCAAAATACTGAAGAAAGAAACGAAAGAAGACCCAAAGAAAGAGAGAGAGACTTAATGTTATAGATGGAGAGATTCAATAGTGTTAAGATGTCAATTCCTTCCAACTTGGTCTAAACATTGAACATGTTGTTAAGATGTTAATTCTCCGCAACTCCACCCATAGATTCAATGCAAGTCCAATCACAATCCCAGCAAGTTATTTTGTAGATATCAACAGGCTGATTCTAAAATGCATATGAAAGAAACAGATCTAAGACTGACCCACCCAATATTGAAAAAGAAAAAAGTTGGAGGGCTGGCACTACCTGCTCACCTGACTTCAAGCCACAATAATCAAGACAGAATGGTAACAGTAAACAAAAATATAATAAATAAAATTTTGAAAAGACACATAGATCAATGGAACAAAACAGAGTGCAAAAATCAACCCTCACAAACATACTCCACTGATTTTTCACACAGGTGCATAGACAACTCAATGGGTAAAATAACAGCCTCTTCAATAAATGGTACTAAAACAACTGATGCCTCTATGCAAACACAAATCACCTCGACAAACTTCTCATAGAGTACACGCTTGTGCACACGTGTGTGCACACATACACATTCAGAAAAGATTGTAGGCCTACTGTGGTATGTAAAATCATAAAACTTCCAGACACAGTTAAGAGAATAAAATGGCAGTGCACACTATGGACTGGGAGACAACATTTGCAAAAAATGTAATAAAGCATGGTTATCCAAAATATACAAAGAACTCTTACAACTCAACAATGAAAAAATGAACAACATGATTAAAAATTAAGCAAAAGACCTGAACAGCCACCTGACCAAAGATATACAAATAACAAATAAGCATATGAAAAGATACTCAGCATTATTTCTCATTAAAGAAATTCAAATTAAAGTGAGATACCGTTACCCACCCCTTCAAATTGCTACAGTCCAAAACCCGCCAGTACCAGCTGCTGGTAGGACAGACCGTGGAGAACAGGAACCCTCTCCCTCACTGCCCATGGGAATACACATGCTACAACCCCTGGGGACCATGGCAGGATGCTTCTTACGGAAGGAAGTGCGGTCTCACCATTGGACCCAGCAGCTGTGCTCCAAGCACCAACCCAAATGTTGGCACATGCACATCCACACAGGAACCTACCTGCAGATGTGCACAGCAGTTCTACACATGGCCATTAGTGCATGATCACACATCAGTGTTGGCTAGTTACCTGCATGACAAGTGCACCACACCAATGGCAGATACAAATAATAGGAGATACTTGGTGTGGGGTGTACAGGGCCTCTCTGCACTAACTTCGAAACTTGGCTGTAAACCTAAAGCTATTCTAAATTTAAAAGCTTGTTTTAAAAATTAACTTTGACAAAACCTCTGGAACGAAACCTCTTTTTTTAGAAAACATTGAAATCCTAATGATAGCTATGGATGAATGTTTTCTTTGAGTCCCAATCCTGGGTAACACTGGTCTCTCTTTACAGACTGGGTCCCCACAACCCAACTTGCTTAAATTCTAGAGTAACTCAAATTCAGGTCTAATCCAGGCTTAAAGTGCTTGCTCTTAAAATTGCTACCCTATGTGTCAACCCTTTGTGGATACAAGTAGCCAGTAATGAAATTGCTGTACTATGAGGGGGAGGAGAGACATTCCTTCATTTCATTCATTCAGCACGTTGTTCAAATAATCTGTGGAGACCGGGTGTGAAGCATATGGATACAAACATGTACTTCCCACTGAAACGCAAGCACAATGAAGACAGCACAGACTTGCTCCCAGGTAGCTAGCTCCTTGGTGCCTAGAATAGTACCTGAGCCGAAGAGAAATTTAATAGTATTTTTGGAATAAATAAAGCATGAGTACAATGCAGCCTTTGGCTTCGAGAAATACAGAGTCCGTTTGGTGGAGTGATATACAAAGGTGGTTACAGAAGTTTACATATTTTAATTGAGGTACATTAAAAGGGCTTATAAAATCACAGACAATTCTAAAAAACTTTACTGTGAAGATGACATCTGAAGAAAAATATATATATTTCCTGTTCCAAGATTTTCCCTGAAACCTCCTGAAATATGTATTATATGGCGACCCAGCTCCTAACTTGAGATCCCTGCTTGAAAGTGTCTTCAGTGTCTAAAACTCACCAGGGTCCAAACCAGCATTTGATACCCCCCACTGCAGTCTTCTCCCCTGTTCTTGTCTTCCCCATATCAGTGAAGAAATCCTTTTCCCCTATTCCTCGGCAAGAAAAAGTCATTGTTTCTTGTGTATTCTTCACATTCTACACATTGACTCATCTGCCTTCCTTACACCCCGTGTCTCAGATCCCACTCATTACTAATTACCCATCGGGGCTACTTTTAAGTGATGTCCCGAATGTAAATTGTCTCTGTTTCCACTGCTCCAGGGCTACCACCAACCATCTCTCTCCACCCTAACTCATCCTGATAATTGCATTCTTGTCTCTCCTGGAGATCATGTTTACAAAGCAGCCAGAGTCATCCTTTACAACACAGAGCAGATCCCACACCTCTCCTGGTTGCCTGTGGAACTTGGGATAAAAATCCATCTCCCTCCCATCTACAAGGGCCACCTTTTTTGCTTCTCATCCCCTCCACTTCTCTTTGCTTCTTGGCTGTGGCCCCGTGCGCCCTCTGGCTGCTGCAGGGACGTGCAGAGCTCACACCGCAGTCCAGCTCGCTGGGCCCTTCTTCTGACCGAGATCCTCTCGCCTCTGACTCTGCTGTGGCCAACTCCATCTCCTCATCAAGGCCTCTTCGGATATTGTTCCCCTTAGAAGGGTTGCTCAGTGTACCCTTCCGAAAATAGCACCGGTGTTCACTCTGTATTATTTTCTTCATAAAATGTACTTTAATAGTATGTTTATTTGTTTATATTTGTGTTTACTTGTTTATCATCTGATTCCCCCATGGGAATGTGAACTCCACAATGACAGGGACACCATCTGTCTTGTTCTGAACTAATGAGCAAGGCTGGGTACATTTAATAAACAAATGACTGAGTGAATAAAAATAATGGGTGAAGTACTAGGCACAGAAGGGAAGACAATATGATAAACTCTAAGAAAACAGTGAACAATTTGGTAAGGCTGAAACAGAGAGTTGGAATGGGAAAGTATGAGAATAGGAAACTTAAAAAGGGGGTTGGTTGAAATTTGTACTTGTTTCTTTGTCTAACTAAAATGTTAAAACTTAATCGTGTTGGTAACGAGGTATGGCCATGAATGGAATGGCCAGATTTGGTTTTTCGTTTGCTTGCTTTCTTGTTTGATTTTTGCTTTCCGCTTTGGAGGATTTGATATTTGGGGAGAGAGAGTGTTTGCTTGTTTGTTTGTTTGTTTGTTTGTTTGTTTTTTCCAGAAAACTAACACATGAAAGTCCGAAAGCCTGGCTAGAGTTCAAGAACTTAGATAAAAGACATCTGTGATTGTTTCAGCAAGACAGTAAAAGGTCTGGATAAACTTCAAAGTGCTTCTCTAGGGTAGAGTTCACAACACTTAGGGAATGTTGGGAATGAGGCAAAGGGGGAAGACTCATTTCTCGCTCCAGCAGCTACATGTTCGATAGCATATTAAATAAGAGTAGGCTGTCAATATGAAAAAGGAAGAAGATCTTAGGAAAAGAAAATAATTTTACTCAGAATAAGGTAGATATAAGAGGGCTCTCAGACAGCCATGAGTACATTAGGGAAATATACAGAAATATATGTCTAGTGAACAATGGAAAATAAATGTCTGCAACTGCACTAATTTTATATGGCTATGTAATAAATTATTGCAAATTCTGCAGGTTAAAGCAAGATGTATTTGTTAGCTCAGCACATCCATTGGTCCAAGTCCGGGCACTGCTGAGCTAGAGCACGAAGGGTAGAGTAACCATGAACCCACAGCTTGCGTGAATGTGAGACAGGCCGGGGGATGCCCTGAAACATGTGCAGTGGGATGTACTGCCGATGGGACTCATATCACAGCCACAAAGGGGGCTGGAAACACGCACTGGGACTAGAGATGCCCTGCTCTGTGACCTCACTGCTGACCAAATGGGGCCTGGGAAGATTCAGATACATGAAATAATTACTGCAAAAAGAAATAAGTACTAAAAAAAATCTTAAAAAATGAGTAGGAAGAGGAACCAGAGGAGGTGATGAACATGCCGTTCAAAAGACAAAGTGATGGGATTCGAACCAGGAAAACAATTGTTAAGAAAGACAAAGAGTGAAAAATCACAAAACAAAAGTGATCTACCACGCGAACTTGTCCAGAGTGGCCAAACCGAACGCCGGGCCCACCAGCTTCCACACAGAGCCTCTTCAGGGCTTATACACAGAGGGCCCACAGCAGAGGGGGCAGGTTACACAGAGGATGGGAAAGCTGAAGGTCAAACAGGAGCAGGGAGACAACCAGAAAATCAGCAACTTCCACAGGCTGTTTCCATCACGGGAGTGGAAAAGACAAGGGGAAGAGGCAGTGTTATTAGAGCCCAGAAGTTTGGAATGACACTGGAACTGGAACTGTGGCTGGGGCGTGGGGGGGACTTTCTACCTGGCCCTGGGGCTAGAGCTGGAGGGAAACTCAGCAGCAGCCAAAGGGGCTGCTTCTGGTAGAACTTGACAGCAAGGAAAGCCTTGGGTGTTAGCTCTCCACCTTCCACCAGCGCTTGCCCCGGGCCACGCCCACCGGGAAAGCTCCAGGCAGTCCTGAGCAGCCTGTTCTCTGTTATAGGGAAGAGTGTCAGAGAAGGGAGAATGAGAAAGGAAGAGTCAGGGTAAACAGCTGGATGGAGCTCGGGTGAGGACTGCAAAGAGGCAAGCCAGCATCTGAGAAGGAACGTTTTGAAATTTTAGATGGAGACATTGCTGCAATGACAGATGTCCCTTGTCCGAGCACAAATGAAGTAAGATTAAATAATGAGGTAGTTTTTTGTGTGTGACTTGATAAACCAGTCCAGAAATCAGCTCTCTTCTTTCTAAACTAACTGTCCTGACATTTCAATAGTAAAAAGTAAAATTCTTTTCTAAGCAGTAATTAAAACTATACAGCTGATTAAATAAAAGAAGATTAGCAAATAAGCACATTTTTAGTATACTGAGCTTTTGAATTTGCTGCAAAAATGTATCCATTAAGAAAATAGCTTTGTTATGAATTAATCCCCAATGGGCCTTTAGACTAATTTCCAAACACATTCAGTTTTGCAAAAGTCATTAAACCTCTTCTTAAATAAAATCCATTTGTTTAAACACTTACACTAAGTGTTCACCAAAAACCTGATCATGTAATCTGGCATAGTATCATTAAAATAGAGGCCAGGTACCAAGGCTAGAGTGCTCAGTGCCCCTGATTGGATAAAAGCGTCGTGGTACATTTGCACAATGGAACTCTACTCAGCCAAATAAAAGAGGAAATTCAACCAGCTGTGGCAGCATGGATGGACCTCCAGAGTATTACGCCAAGTAAAACAAGCCAGTCAGAGAAAGACAAGGACCACACTATTTCACTTCTATGTGGAATCTAATGAACAAAATAAACTAACAAAACAGAAACAGACTCATAGATACAGAGAACAGACAGACAGCTGTCAGAGGGCAGAAGGGTTGGAGACGGGGTGAAAAAGGTGAAGCAATGAAGTGAAGAAAAAAGCCTCATGGACACAGACAATGGTGTGGTGGCCGCCATATGGAGGGAGAGGAGGGCGAGGAGGTAGAAGTGGTGAAAGGGGATGACGGGGACGGAAGGAGACTTGACTTGGGGCATGAACGCACAGCACAGTGCACGGACGATGGGCTGTAGAACTGTTACACCTGGAACCCATGTAATTGTATTAACCAATGTCACCCCAATAGATTCATTTAAAAAACCAGAAAGGACATGTGACACATGCTACCACCTCAATGGACCTTGAAGACAATATGCTCAGTGAACTAAACCAGTGACAAGAAGACAAATACTGTGTGACTCCACTCATGTGACATCTCCAGAGCCATCCACCTCATCAGTCACAGAGATAGAAGTAAGAGAGGCGTTACCAGGAATGGGGGAGGGGAGGGGTTGGGGAGTTGTTGTTTTGTGGGGACAGAGCTTCAGTCGGAGAAGTTGGGAACAGCGATGAAGACGATGGTGGTGAAGGCCACACGATGGTATGAATACAACGCCACTGAACTGTTCATCAAAACTCGTTAAAATGGTAAATTTCACTGTGTCCGTTTTACTGTGAAAAAACTGCCCAAAAAAGAAAAAGGGAAAGAAGGCCGGGTCTTACCAACTGAACCGTGGCGGGGGCGGGGTGCCAGGCTCCCCGACCTCCTGCTTCAGGAGGCCTCGGGCCGAGAGGAGATGAGAGGAGCGGGGGCTGAGGTAGCTGAGCAGTCTTGGACAGGCCTCCCTGTCTACATCGCAGGGAAGAGAACCAAAGGTGCCATGTGGGGAGTCCGCAGTGTGTGCAGGTGTGCTGAGGTGCGTACCCAGGCCGGCTGCTGCCTTCCCACACATCAGAGGACAGCCTGACAGCCCCACCCGATGCACAGCCACCCGCCACGGACGGATGAAACCCCACGTGGCGGCTCTACCCACCAGCAGCACCACAGAGCCACCTGTGAAGGAGCCAGCTGAGAAGTGCCAAACAGGGCTTACGATGGTAGCCTATTTTAAATGTTTACAGTGATGAACATTTTAACCCCAAATAATTGATTCCGTATGATAATCATGCTGTCAAAAGAAAATTGTAGAGTTTACTTGCGAAAGTGCAAACTCATAGGGCTGTGTTGTCCATATGCCCGCTACCGGGACACACAAGAGAAGCGAGTGGCATCCTTGTTCAAGGCTGTCAGTGTTTCACTGTGACTTTAACTTCATCTGAACACGAGACCGAACGTCTAAATTTAGGGTCCTGAGGTTACAATGAAAGAACTCCCTTCCTGGTGCACACACAGACACACATTCATACACATCCATTACAACCATTCATATACACTACCATCACAGACATACACACATTCACACACATGCACATGCACCTTCACACATGCTTACATACATACAGTCACACATTCACAGTCACACACACCCATTGGCACATTCACGCAGTCACACCCATTCACACACACACACACACACACCTGTTGCGAGGAGCTGGGGTAGATGCCCATCTGGCTGCACCTGGTGCGCCTGCACCTGCAGTTGGTCCCAGAGCATACACCCTGCTCACTCCTCAGATCTGGGCCGATGTCAACATCTACTTGTGAAACATCATCAATCGTTTCCCTGGGTTGCCTTTAACTCCCTCCTGGAGCAGCCTTTCCAGCTCAAGCACACACACCTGTGTGCCCCTGCTCAGGCTGTCAGGCCACCCTGTCAACAATAAACAAATGCATTGCCATTTATTATCCGTGCAAGGAACTCCAAACTACAAAGAAAAAGAATGGACTGCTGCTACATCCAATGACGTGTAGAAACCTCATCGGTATGCTGTCAGGGTGGAGTAACTGATAACAGGCTCTAAATACAGTTTGCAGATGCTGAACAACAGACCACAGAGGAGAAAACCGCAGTGAGCCCCCAACGGCCCCAACGCCGGCGGTGTCCTCTGCACCTGGGACAGACAACAGAGCAAGCGCGGTGTATGTAGCGGCCTCGCTGAGCCTCAAGACAGACACTGGAGCTGGGGCTGCGGAGGACGCTGGGCAGCATTCAAGAGAAAAAGACTCTCCGAGAGAGAGAGCTAGATGAGCGCATCAAAGTCGTCACGTGACCTACCATGAACTAGAGCACCAGGGAGTGAAAGGGCATGTTAGTAATGAGTATGCCAGGGCAACACACCGGAACAGACCTGTCTTTGGTAAGAGACGGAATCACCCTGCTGCCCCGCTCCGCACCCCCACAGGGATTCCGGCTGAAGGCCAGTCCTCAGCTGTTTCCTGGAGCACACATTGGCTCTGCTATGAAGCTCTTCTCCCGCCAGCCCCGGCTGGGGCGTCCCTGCTGCACGCAGTCTTGGCAGTGACCCAGGCTATATGCATCTGTGCAGCTGCTGTTTTCCAAAGCTCCTGATGGGTGAGGGATTCTAGCCTGGACAAAATTCCAGCATCATTTACATACTTTGCCAAAATTGGCTTCTATGAATCTTTTTAGAGGGTGGTGATGATTCCTTTAGTTTATGCAATTAAAAACCATGCCTTGTACATGTTAAGAGGGTAAGGTTCACAATGTGTGAATTGTATCTCAATAAATCTGTTACAAAAAAATAAAGAAAAACAACCTTGGGGCAAGCATAAAACACCAGTCCAAACATTCCAAGTGGTTTCAGTTTAGAACACCCATGTAATATCTCCACCCGAGAAAAGGTAGATAGATGGTCAGTCTTGGGACTTGTCTGCCAGAGGTCAGCCTTAGACTTCCTATGCCAACTGGAGTAGCAACCGTTCTGTATACCAAGGGGTAAGAAGCCGTTGTTTTCAAACATCAGATTGTGTTCATCAGAAATATCTAGAGGACTTATTAAAAGGTAGGCTGCTTGGCTCCACCCCCCGAGTTTCCGATCAATAAGCCTGGGCGAAGTCGGAGAATCTGCCATGCTAACAAGTTCCCAAACTGTGCTGACACTGCCGGTCCAGCCACCACGTGCAGAGAACCCCTGAGCTAAGCCTTCTCCGATCACAACACAGTGGAATGAGAAAGGTCATTTATAATCTCCCACCAGGTGTCTATTTGTCTTATATTTGCAAAACTAAGAGCAACTCAAGTGACCCTTCTCTGTCCTTAAGCATCTTTAAGTTATAAAAATCAGCATCCTTAAGTTCCCATTTTCAAATTGACCCTGTAGAGGAAGGAAAACATACAGGGTCCGGCACGAATAATGCCCCTGTTTTATGACAAAATCTTTTATTACAAAATCATAAGCATGCAATTCTGTGACATAACAATATTACAATCAAGCACACTGTGTGCCATTTTAGGTGAAATGTTCAAATTAAAACCATTAATTACTACACCCATGTGATTACCCTACTAACCACACTCAAGCAGGCCTTACTTCTGCCAGACCCTGAAGTATTTCAGGTGAGGAATGAGAACCTCAGCCCGTGGTGGGTGCCATTGGAACACCTGCAAGGAAGTGTCAAATTTGTGACCCAGGACTTAGGTAAGAGGAAGGTCATGAACAACTCACATTCTGAGCATGAGTTTCTGTTCACCGGTGGGTCCGTGGAGCACAGCTGAGAGCAAGCCTGTTCTTGCTGTGCGCTCCGTCCTCGGACACAAGGAGGGGAGTTAGGAAAGAAGGAGGGAGGGGGGATTCAGAAGCAGAAGCAGGCAGGACAGTGCTATGAACGCAGGCATCCCCAGAGGCAGAGGGAGAACAGGGTCTGGAAAGGGAGCCTGGGATATTTGAGGAAAATAGAAGAGGTAATTTTGGAGCTGGCAAGAGTTTTGAAGAATATTTGCCCATCCCTCTCAGCTAGGAATATAATTTACATATATTCAATAAAATGCCATACAAGTAAAACATGAATATAAAAGTTTTTTTAAAAAGAAATGTATTTTTCTATTTTCTACTTCATTTGACTAAGTAATGGGTCATGGCAGGAACTTGGAAAACCATGGGACTAGGGTCACCTATCCTGAAAAGGTGTATGACCATGACAAATGCAAAAATCCCAGGAAGGATCTCTTTCTTCATCCTGGTCCAAGATAAGGCCCACTAAAGGATCCCAGCTGTACTGGTCGGTTCTCTAGAGAAACAGAAACAATGGGATATGCAGAGTTCTATTTAACAGGAGACTTAGTATAGGAATTGGCTCATATGCTCACAGAAGCTAAATCCCATGATCTGCTATCTGCAAGCCAGAGAACCAAGAAAGCTGGTGGTGTGATTCAGTCTGGATCTGAAAGCCCAGGGATTGAAGGGGTTATGGAGGAAGTCCCTGTCTGCACCCAAAAGCCTGAGCACCGGAAGCACCCATGTCCGAGAGACAGAGGAGATGGGTATCTCAGGTCAAGCAGAAACAGACCTTGCTCTTCCTCTGCCCTTTTGTTCCATTCAGGCCCTCAGCAGCCTGGATGGTGCCCACCTGTGTGGGCAGGGTGATCTCCATGACTTAGTCTACCTATTCAAGTCCTACTGTCTCCCCAGACACTGCCACACAAAACATGTGTTTGCAGCCACCAGGGTGCCCCTTAGCCTTGTCAGTGGACACATAAAGTGAGCCATCATGCCAGCAAAAGCGTCTGCATGCCTTGGGCTTAAAAAAAACACTTCCAATTTAAACGCTTTGTTTTGGCTTTGAATGCTTATCATCAGTTGTGACACTGTTGTAAACATTTGGATTCCTGTCCTGCCCACCACAATGATTGGTCCATCAAAAGCATACAAATAGAGTTTATAGTGTGCCATTCTGGCTCCAGGTGCCACAGACTTTGTTTTGTTCTCCAAATTTTAGCTCCGGTGAGATTTAGATCCGGGAGATTTCCTAGCAGGCAGGCTCCCCTCCCTGGAAGTCCAGGTCCTTTACTCTTCCCACTGCATCCCCTGGGTCTTCAGTGGCCCACTCAGAAGCATGACAGGACCAGGATGCTGGGGCCCCAGAGGCTTGGTTCAGAAATAATCAGTGTGATTTTTAATTGTGAGATATCAGGCTGGTGCTCCTCTCTCCAGGAGTCTCTGCTTTCCTCATGACTAAAATCTAACTCACTCTGCTACCTTTAATAAAATACTGTACACTGTGTGAATGTGAATTGGTTTCTCCCTCTACCTAGGTGAGACAGCAACACCTGGCATAGAGTGGCAACTCAGTATGTATCACCCTCTATACCCATCATGCCATCTGTCTCAGGTGCTGCTTTTCCAAGGAGCAAGCCCTGCTCTAAAGTCACTCCCCATCATGCCTCCGCCTTCTCTCCTATGCCCAAGGCTAGCACAAGGGACCCGAGTGTCTCATAAAAGGAAAGAAACGGGCTTTCCCTGGATAACACACCCCTCAGGAGAATGGGCACTAGAAAGACAGTAAAGAGAGGGTCAGGGCTGGCAGAAGAGAATTTTTCAGTATAGTAAATAGAAATCATCAGACTTTCTCTATTTTTAATTTTTAAATTTTTTATTGTTGTTCCATTACAGTTGTCTCAATTTTCCCCCTTTGCCCATCGCACCCCCTGCTTCCACAGTCAACCCCCACACCATTGTCCACGTCTGTGGGCCACTCACACATGTTCTTTGACTAGTCCCTTCCCCTGCTTTCCACACTACCCCTGTCCTCCCTCGAAAGAGTTTGCTTGAACCCTCACTTCCTACAGCTCTTCACGATACGCCATGTTTTACATGTATCTGTCTATACATCTAATCCTTCCCACCAACCTGGAAACCGCCTATGGGCGGGGTTCATGTCCTCCTATCTCAGGACCCTCGCCCGGCACTGACCCTGATTCTCCTGACACACCTCACACACACAGCCATCAGCTGTCCATTGACTCAATCACACGGGGTTTCTTTGTTCAGGTCTGGGGTTTCGAGCGTCACTTAAGGAGGGTCTGGAGCCCGTGCTGTCCATAGTGGAGAGCAGTGAACAGCCAGCCCATCACAGAGAAGGATAAAACCAACAGCCCTGCTCCCATTGAAGGCGCCCAAGGGCCCGCTGCCCACCGGGTCTTCTCAACAGAGATCTGGGCACAGAAACTCAACATCAACGCTGCGGTCCCTCTGTCCCCACCGCTTCACACACATGCTCTGATTACAAACAGATGGAATCGCTTTGAGCACAATACCCCTGACCACTAAAAAATAAGACAAATACTGTTTCTGACACGTTAGAACACCCAAGGCCCACGACTCAAGAAAACAATGGAGAAATGCAACATCTCCTGTTTAAACTCCTCCAAAGAGTTTCTAAAATAAAATTACTGATGCTGGTTATCTTGGTTCACATAAATATTTTAAAGAGAACAAGCTAGACTCCTTTTCCTGCTTCAGGACTATAATAGATCCTATGTAAAAAGACTCTAAGTCCCTAGAAATAAATCAATAATATTGTGATCTATATTAGATGCTGCTTTAGTTCACAGAGCACTTATAGATAGGCCTCATCTGATTTCTGTCTTTCGATCATTCTGGGAAACACGGTGTTTTATTTCCAGGTACAAATGAGGAAACTGAAGGGCAGAGAGGTGAAGAGCTTTTTCCAAAGTCCTCACCCCAAGGTGAATGCTTCCACATCCTGAGCTATATTATTTTTAAATCAGGCAGTTTCACTACTGATCTTTGGTACTAGATTGTTCTGATTTCCATTTATTCAATTTTGATGTCTATGGAAAATATTGCTAATGAGGTACTTGCCTCTAGCAGGATTAGCATGTGATGGCAATTTCCACCTTGGCTGAGAACAGTGGGAATAACAACAAAGGAAAAATCACAGAGAACGTCTGCTGATGAGAGCTGAGGCTATCGAGGGGCCACCATGGAAAATTCTGGGGACAAGACTGACGCTTCCCTTAAAAGCTACGCAGCACTTTTTGCACAGATCCCTTCACAAATTTTCTTCGGTCATCAGACGAGGGCCATGCTCTAGACTGTAGGACTGCAGTAAGCAATTTCAGATGAGCTAATGGCAAAAATGACCTCGGAGTTTGCACATGCTACCGCGATTTACAGACAACCAAGAAATGTGCAGTCCAGCATTAAATAGGAATGGCTGAGCTAGATAATGTCTGCAATGGTGACCTTCCACTGCCCTCGTGTCTTCACGAAAGCAGCAGATAGATGCCTTATAACCACCAGGATTGATTCATGCCATTCTCTCCTGTTGGGGATGCTCGCAAAGGCTTCGCTGGTCTACAGGAAGTGCCGATGCAGCTACATCGCCACTTTAATTACACCCTCAGTGATGATCTAAGTCCCACATGCCTCGTGCCAATTGTCATTTCTGGCAGCTCGGTGACATTCAACATACAGAATTTCAAATATCAAATATGCATTCCATATTTCTCTCCCTAGAAAAATAACCAAGCTGTGCCAATTATTGGGCTTCGGGATTCACTTATTTGGTTAAAAATGTAGTAATGAGCTGGATTTTAAAAACCCTCTAAAGTCATGTTTGGAACAACTGGGGAAATTTTAATTACGAACTGGGTGTTGGATGACATTAGATGCTATTTTTGTTAGGCATAATAAGGATATTGTGGTTTGTAGGCAAAAATCTGTATATCCGGTAAATGCCAATTAAAGTGCTTACAGGTAAGGTGTCCTGATACCTGACACTGATTGGTCGATGCGTCCAATCAAAAATACACATATACATAGAAAGTTATAGATGATAATATGGATTAAGCAAATGTAGCAAATGTAAAAATTATTGAATGTAGGTTGTGAATGTATGTGCTAATTATATCAATTTTGAATTTTCCTACATATTTGCAGATTTGAATAATAAAGTGTTAGGAAAAAAAAATGCATTTTATACTCCTTGCCAAACACAGAGGCACTGCGTTGCAAACAGAATAAAACAGAGTTCCTGACATCATAGTCCAGTAGTCTAATTAAAGGGTTATAAACATATATATAATTATTGTAATTTATAATGCATATAGTACAGTAATTAGGTAGTGAGATTCTTAAGGTCACAAAAGAGGAGGAAAATAATTCCGTCTGCAGAGGTCAAGCAAAGGTCTCGGCAGGGACTGACATGGACATAGGGGTCCAAGAAGACATGGGCAGGAAGGATGCCACCGGCCGGGCCGAGCAGTGGGCATCACTGCAGGAGCACGGAGCCAGCCTGAAAGGGTGGTGACCAGCGCGGTCAGGGCAAGTGGGCCACCAAGGACGCAATGGAAAGAGCTGAAGATGAGTCTGGAGAGCCACGTGAAGACGGGTGATCTGGTATGTGGGTCAGTGCATTCTGCTCAGGTTACAGCCTTTTTCTGGAATTAGTGTGAATTCTCCTGTGGTATCACTCCACAATACACATACATACAAATACCAAGTCGTTTGTTGTATGCCCCAAACTAACGTGATATGTCAATTATACCTCAAAAACATTGGTAAGGCCCTGGCTGGTGTGGCTCCGTTGGTTGGAATGTCGTCCCATAACCGAAAGGTTGCCAGTTCAATTCTCGGTCGGGTCACATGCCTAGGCTGCTCGCTTGGTCCCCAGTCCAGGAGAGTAATAAAGGCAGCCAACCAGTGCTTCTCCCTCACTTCGGTGTTTCTCCCTTTCCCTTCCTCTCTCCTTTCCTCTCCCTCTAAAAGCAATGAAAAAAAGTGTCCTCGGGTGAGAATTTTTTAAAAATTGGTAAAAAAGATGACATGATCATCGATCTGTGACTTTGCAGCTGAGTGTTATTCAAAGGCCTGGGTCAAAATGACTCCTTGGCCAGTGTCTTAGAGACGGGACCTTCACATTTCCCAGCAATCTGAAGAAAATCATGACTGATTTTTCTAATTAAATGAGCCAAAGCCAACCTTGAGCCCAGAAAAAGCATGTCATTTTGATACCAACATAGATTAAATAATGAATGCTGTTAATGATAGGGATTAACATATAGATAGATATGTATCAGTGAAGAAATTCTGGCATGCAAATGTAGGGATTAAAAGATAAACCAAAGAAAAAAGTAATTTAAGGAAGAATGTTAATATTATTAGAAGATTATTAACTGGGAAAAACTTTTCCTGTGTGTATTAATCTACCCATGGACACTCAAAAAAAATTTTAAGATTTTATTTATTTATTTTTAGAGAGGGGAAGGGAGGGAGAGGAACATCAATGTGTGGTTGCCTCTCGCATGTCCCCTATTGGGGACCTGGCCTGCAACCCAGGCATGTGGCCTGACTGGGAATCAACCCATGACCCTTTGGTTCACAGCCAGTGCTCAATCCACTGAACTACAACAGCCAGGGTCAAATTTTTTTTATCAAAGATAATTATTCATTCACTTGAAACCTATGAACAAACAATTATCCTAAATTGCTAGGACCCACTTGATTCTGAAAACTAATGGCAAATGAAGACAGGCCCTAGTAAAGGGTTACATAGGGTGGAAAGAAACTATACTTCAACATGTCATTGGCATTTTTAAACTCCACATCAAGGGTGCTACACCTGTACTGCTGTCTGGCTTTGCTTAAGCCTGTATTTACCTTTTAAAATTTGGTCAGTAAATGAGCAGTTCGGTTATATCCCCGGTCTCAATTTTCTGAATTTCTCATTTCAACTTTTTCTTCACAAATTTTATGTGCCAAGCAGTGTTTATTTTATTTTTATCAGATGTACCTTATCTTCTTAATAGCATGAGATGTTCTAGCTTCACTTTTCAGACTTCAAATTTTGTCTAGCTTTAATGTAACATTATTTAATGTTTACCTCTAACTTATAGGAATGAGGAATTAATGGCTTCTTATCATATGGTTATGACCCAATATTGAAGAAAAATAAGACTTTAAATCCAAAGGTATACTTAGTAAATAGCTTTGGGAAATTTTAGAAATCGAGTAAATATGTTTAAGTGTAGTTCCTTAATAGATTGTTGGAAGAATATTCAAACAAGGATAAGAGACAAGAAAACTTTACAGTGAATAGCATTAAAATCCTTAGCAGGCACTTTCACACTAGATCCTTGTGAGGAACTGTATAACATCGGCTAGGTTGTTTCTAACTTAAATTCCAGGGCTGCCAAGAAGTGAATGATGTCTTCAGTTGATCCTGTAGCCCACGGTCACCATTCAGACCCTAGGCTCTCCCTACACTAGCCTTCGGTCATACCTCTAAGGAGAACAATGTCACACTGTCAAAGAAGAAACAGAGAGGTCTGTTCAAACAAGGATTTGGAGTGGAAGATACAAATATCCGGACTTTTTTTTTTTTAATCATGAAGCACCTGGGATAACTCTTCTAACCTTTTCCATTGAGTTCATGGCCTAAGACATTGAACACAGCTCTCAGGGAGCCTCGGGACATATCCCAAAGGTGCCTGGTATAATTTGAAATATTTACAGTGCTGGTAAAACCTTTAAAAATGCTTGTGAATTTTGTATTCTACCCCTCAATTTATCAAAGTTTCCTTTCTTGTAAACGTGGTGTCAGCCCCTGTGAGTTAAATGAGTCCTTTTCAGACATCTCTTAAAGATCATCACGCACGTTTGGCTGGGTGTGCCTAAGCATGCTCGGCTTGAGAAGCGTGACCTGGTCAGCTTAAAGGTCTGCGTGCAAAGATCACACACCTGAGGATTAGGTCGAGGCCCTGGGGCCCCAGAGAGGGAGGGCTTCCCGCCCTTCAGTTAGGGAATGCTTTCCATGTGTGTCTGGATTTTCGTATTGCTTGGGGAAGTGGGTGGTACAAGTACTACTCGTCATAACTTTAGGTCACAGAAGAAAAAGAACTTATACGCTTTGTTAAAGTAAGAAAAATTTCAAGGAAATACATGACTTTCTCAGCTAGGTCATCCTCGTATGTAGATCATCAGCAGATGAACTGAACATTGGATGCTGTGACTGTGCCAACATAAAACTGGGAGGCATTGGGCCCCAGGGCAGTTGGACAGCATGGGGTGGGGAGCTGTGGCCGGAAATCTGAACCAGAGCTCTGAGTGGGGAGGGGAGGAGTGGCCTCCCTAGGAGGGAAAGGCCCTCTGACCTGAACACCTGAGATCAGGAGAAACACCAGGCACAGGGAGATGAGCCACTGGGCTCCTAGTCAACCCGCCAGGTCTCTCGAGTTCTCAGTCTTGGTTTCTTTGCTCTGTTTACATATCCCATAGACTCTTCCTAAACTGCTAAATGTTTGTATTCTTGACTTGATTGCATGGGTCTTCAGTACAGAGAATGTGTCTCTCTTATTCCCACTGCCCGAAACATAGTAGGTCCTCACTAAATATTGGTTGTGAGATTAAGTAATAATCACTTGTCTACCAGACATCAATGGCAAATAGTAATAATATGAGTAATAATAATATTGGGCTTCATACTCCCCTCTTTCTCTCTTATCTTTATGTGTTTCCTCCATTTATGGAAAGTGTATGCATGCTTGAATACACTTTTATAATGTTTTGATAATGGTTTCTCTCCTAGATAGAAATAAACCAGATCTATATTGCTTTTCCCAGATTCATTTATGTTTGTCTGGAGAAGCCAGCCAATCATGAAACCTAATGAGTGTGCTACCCGTAGCAGCTATGAGTGCTACTGAAGTGTCCTTCATTCATATAAACGTTGTCATTTTGGTAGAGGTTATTAAACAAATAACATAATACCGGGTAGAATCGCTTAAAATTAAGACACAATTCAGCCAGCTTAGTTGCAATGAATTGGAAAGGTATATGGATAAATGAAATGTCTTATTCACTGGAGCTCCTCCTAAGAACAAAGATGCAAATTTTAAAAAGAGAGAGAGAAAAAGAGAGGTTATCTAAAGCACATAAGAAGTGCCAGGTCCTCTTCAATAAATTATAAGTTGGTATTTCCCCCAGCTATGAACACAGATTGCTAATGTTAATCAGTTTCAACATCTATTTATCACACAGGACAGATGAAAAACTCAAACATAAATATTATAGTCATGATTCAGGTAATTTGAAAAGTATCTTGTGGAGCTGCCGTGCACTGGTCTGAGATGCAGAATACATGTAATTGGAAAGTAGAATGATGCCATTGGTTAAGTCACCTGAGACAGGTGGTCTGCAGGCTGCACCTGAATTCTCATAGCATCTTTAGTCTGTCAGATAAACTTAATGGTTCACTCTAAATAATAAACGACTATTGTTTGGGGCAATAGCACAAATCTCTTTGCAAAGTCACCACATTCAAACACCACATATTTTACTAATCTGTCACTGAGATCATCAGGAGGCAAGTGACACATTTGAATGTGACATTGCAGTCCAACCACACTGTAGCACTGGGAAACTATGAGAATCAGGACCTTTCTGGGACATCTGTAATAGTGTCAACAATAAAAAATAAATAAAACAAAACAAAATAGAATAAAATAAAATCTGGAATGTCCAAGTCTCTTATTTTTTAAAAAAAAAAGGCAATAAATAAATTAAATAAGAAAAGAAATTTGATTCTTAGGTCTTTGGTTCAGCGATCAGATACATAAAAGGAAGTCTGATCCCTAAAATGTTACCAGAGTACTAGAATTTCCTACAGGAGTGAAAATTCATTTCCACAAGAGTCAAGCAATTTAAGAGCTACACCGTATTGGTGGCACACACATCCTGCTCAGGCATCTGCCACCTATCTCAGCTCTGCACTGAAACACAATGATGGCGGAGTACCCCAAGTTTGCCAGCTACACATCTTTGATGTTTTCAAGAGCAAATGGACAGAACGACTCTGTAAACCATGAGCTTCTCATCATGAGGAATTCATAACCACAGGCCAAAAGAGCACTTAGCAGAGATCTGAGTACAGATACAGGTGTTAACATCCTCTCCCACTCTCACACTTGAGACTATGGAATCGCCCCGTGCTTCTGCATCTCACACATGGCTCTTGTCATGATTTCTTGGTCAGCATCCTTCTTGTGAGACCCATGTGGTCAGAAACGGGCTCAGAGACTAGCATGGCTCACCTCAAAGAGAAGGCGCTCAATAAAACACTGTTCGTCAACTGACTAACAAGTCTTGTAAGCCTGAAACAGGGCACTTATTGAATGCAATTCAGAGCTAGCAGAACTACTTTAAAATAACTACAGAATGAAGCACTTCAGGCAGAAGGGAAATGATAGTAGAAAGAAGCTTTGAACACCAGGAAAGAAAAGCAATATAAATGATTAACATCTGGGTAAATATAACAGAACATTCTTCTCTTCTTGTGTTCTTTAGCACATGTTTGATGGTTAAAAGGAAAAATCACATTTTCTGATGGAGTTTTCCATGTATGTACAAATAACATGAAAGACAGCGGCAGCATGAAAGGGTAAAGTAAAAGCCCTTGTATCATGATAATATTTCAGTCCTATACTTGAGATGGTAAAATTCTCATCCTTATTAAATTGTAAAAACTTAAGTATGTACTTTAAACCCTAGAGCACCAATTAAAAGAAATACCGACACAAAGACATGTAGTAAAACAAATAGGTAAAATGAAAAAAATAAAACTTGTTCAAATAACCCAAAAGACAAAAAAAAGAGGAAGCATGGAAAGCAGGAGTGAAAGGAACTATCACAGTACAAATAATAAAATATGGCCACTGCAGCTTCAGGCTGGAAGAGGGGCTTAGCAAGAGAGCCACGTCTGCCCTCATTACCAAGAAAGCAAAGCCTTTCCAGCAGACCATGGACTTCCAGCAGGTTTCTCTTCGCATTTCATTGGCCAGATCTGGGTTGCTTATCTCCGTATCATGACTGTGTATCCTATTACTAGTGAGGCAGAAGGATCACCTTAAGTCAATAAATCACAATTAATCTCCAGGAGTCAGAGTAGAGGCTTACTGCCCTAAAATTAAGCAATCCATACAAGAAACTATCTGCTTCAGCTATTTTAGAGTATGAGCTAAAATCTTCTCACTTGTTATTTCCATATTATATGTGAATTTTTTTTAAAACTACTTCACTTTAGAAGTATATCCATTTTTCTAATTAAACAATCACTTCAAATCTTTATCACAAGTTTTCTAATATATCCAGCCTAGATCATAGAAAATTTATTTTGGATAAGCTTAAGTCTATTTCACACCAAAGATTATTTTAAATATGTTATTTATGTGTTGTTAGAAGGGAGGAAGGAGAGAGACAAAGAGGGAAAGAAACCTGGATATGTGAGAGAAACCAGTGTGTGGTTGCTTCTTGCACACCCCCAACCGGGGACCTGGCCCGCAAGCCAGGCATGTGCCCTGACTGGGAATAGAACCAGCGACCCTTCAATTAGCAGGACGACGCCCAACCACTGAGCCACACTAGTCAGGGTTCACATCAAAGACTTTTCAAAATTTCAGGAAAAACTGTGTGTGTGAATGTATATGCAGAGGACGACTGCCTTGAAGAAAGTAAACCGATACAGCTATCTGACAGAAACATTAACAGCCCATGTTTTCATCCTACATTCAAATGTTTTAAATTTTTTTCTTCCAATATAGCTTTCCAACCACCTTAAGAAAGAATATTTTCTTAAAAAAAAAAAGCCTAAATGTCAATTTCATTTGCTCAAGGACTGCATGACAACACTATTGTCAAGTAAAGAGGATCTGGAGGAAGACAATAAAGATGGGAGGACCTCTCTAGTCTTTGATGGTGTCTAGCCTTTGAAGGGCAATGTGAAGTGAGCACCTGCTAGTGAATCAGCATCTAAACAGCTCAGGTGGAAATTCAAATGCAATTCACACCCTTCCTGCAGATCTACTTTTATAAGTGATCCTGCTAACCTGTTAAGTTGTTTTTAATGCTGAGCTCTACTGAGCAGCACAGAGATCAAGGGAATCTCAGCTGCTAAACCCCCTTGCTGTGGCAGCTGTAAAAGACGGGTACAGTGTTAGTTACTTTCTAATAGGAAGCAGCTGCTCTGCGCAATTGTTACTGACTCACTGGTCCTTTGGGGGAGATGACAACTTTCTTCAAGGATGGCAACCTAGGCAGGTGAAAAATAAGGTTGTGAAATTTCGCTCACCATCTAGAAGAAGGTAAAAAATTAAAATCCCATCCTCCACACTCCCAGCCCAATTTTTGGCATTTGGCTGAGGTGTTCTGTTAGGAGAATGAGGAAATCTGCTGCATGCCCCGACCCACAGAAAGGCAGAATGCTGACATATGTGTTCAAGGACTACATTTATCCACCTAATGTCACTGTGGGGAACCTAATCCAATACCACAGGCTGGGTTTTGTTCACAAAATATGTTTTGTAAAGCTATAAAATTATTCATCTGTGTCTGTGATTTATAAGTCCCATAGTTTCCTTGAATGTGAAGTTCATTTAATTCTAAGATAAATCGTAAAATTCCAGCACCTCCCTTCTTGGAAGATGAATTTAAACATCGCTTCATCCAGAAAATAGGATCTATCATATAAACTCCCACAAACTGATTACTTTATATTTTCACCTGCGCCTCTTTTCACTAAACTTCACCTTTAACGGACAAGCCTTCACTGAAATTTTATTTAACATTTTATATAACCAATACCAATCTCTCTGCCAGACCCCTTCTTTTAACTCGCACCACTCAGAGGTCACCCTTTTGAAACATATTTGACATTACTACTGCGTTCCTTTTATTTCATTCACTCCCAACAGCCAGGGATGAGTGATGAACATTTTGTGACTTGGCCATAGGAGAAAATGCTTTTCTTCCTCTGCACCATGCGTCACAATCTCCACTGTCTGCCGTCCAGCGCACGCGCATACACATCACTCATGTCCCTGCCCAGTACAGGTCAGCTCTGCTCTCAGTCATCATTGGAAGGCAAGGCTCTCTCTGTCTTGTGAAACAACCACAGAGGAGAAAGAGAGATTAGTATTGCGTGTTCGCTCACTTCATAATTTCCTCACTTTCTACATCAGTCATGCAACACTAAATATACAGAGATAGGAAACTAGCTCCAGAAGATAAAGGAATGAGGCACGAGAGATCTACTAGTCCTGACAACTAGGTGTAAGGTTCATGTCCTTTGGAAAGCACATCCAAATCCCCAAGTTTACTAATCCCTGAGTTCAAGCCCAGGCTCCACTACTTACTAGGCACATGGCATTGAGCAAATTAGTTATCATACCTGTGGTTCGATGTACTTATCTGTAATGTCAGTTTATTAACAGCAGCTCCAAGGGTCATCCAATGAATTGTAATATAATAGAGTAGTACCCACAGGCAGTTAAAACAGCACTGGTCACATAGAAAGCCATCTCTGAGTGTCAGACTCTAGTGTTTATTTTTGTCTTTTCCTTACATTATAGATTCCTTAAACAGTGACACTATACTACCGCTAACAGTGCCTGATGAACAGCATTTTTGCTGAATACATGCATGTCAAATGTATAAATGATATATATCTTCGCAATCTCATGTAATGTACATATATATATATACATATATGATCACATGTAATGCTTGCGTGAATCCCATGAGGTAGATCTTTTTATCTCTATTCTAGTAGATGAGGAAAGGAGGTTAAGAAAGATTACATAACCCGCCCAAAATCATACAGTGAATCAGAGTTCAAATCCAGGCCTGTCTTTCTGCAGCATTGGTCCCATCCCTCTGCTGCACCCTGTCTACAGTCGGTAAGCCAGCTTACTTGTACCACTGCATGACTACAATTATTTCATTGTGTGTGTCTTCTCCAGTTCTGTGAATTACTCCATTAGCAAGCAGCATGCTGTATTAACTAGTTAAGTGCATGTTAGCCACATGGATCAAAGTGTGGGTAGGGAACAAAGTGAGTTAGAAGACAGCCAACTAATTTTAAAACAATTGGCTGTGTAAGGGAAGAGTCGCGGCTGATTCATCATTTCTGGCTTGGCCACTGACTAAGATACAGAGCATCGAAGAAGTAAGAGTCTGGGGAGAAAGATGTCCAGGTGGGATGGTAAGGAGGCAATAGGACACATGGACTCAGTGCTCAAAAAGGGAGGTCTGGCTGGCTGGGTGCAGGACCATTGTCACAGACAGAGTGAAAATGTGGGAGAGAAGGAAGTCACTCAGAGGTTTCCGTGTGACTTATTTCCTGACAGTGTATCAGTCTCAGATGGCATGGAAGCCGACTGAGCTGATAGTGGTCTAACATCCCTCACTCTTCCGGTGTATCATGTAGTTCTCGTGCATTCCTGGACAGCATTACTTAAAGATCCTTCTACCTGTCCTTTCTCCATCTCATCCTTCCTTCAGTTGACTAAGGATGTTAAAGAGTGAAACTAATGACACAGGAGGCCATTAGAGTGCTGTGGCTCTAATGTGTTAGGAGTCTACCCAAGCAAACCAAAATCCAAGTCACAGCCAATTCCCTGTAAATATGATTCTACCTGAGAAAACGAAAGTCAAGGGCAACAATCACAGCCAACTAGGCTTCCCTAAATAAAGCAACCACTCAGGCTGCAGACAATTAAATAATTTCCTGACTCTGTTTCCCTATCTTCCCTATAAAGTGAAAGCTTTCCTCGGACCCTGGGCAAAGCAGTAACTGGTTTTGGTTTGGTGCTTGCTCACATTCTTGAAAATTTTATTGTGCCTTAGTTTATCTTTTAACAAAAGGAATAATGTAGGTAGAACATAAACGCAATATACTATATCGCATTTGGAAAATTGACCTTGATTATTTTCAAGTAGAAACATGTGAACTTGGAAAAGTTCCTAGCAACTTATACATAAGAATAGCAGCCATAACATACCAGTAAATAGAATACACAAATCTTTAGGACATTAAAAAACTAAGGCTTTTAGGACACTAATGACCACCTTTCCTAAGTGGAAATCAGTTTTGTTGTCTGACCCTAATTCCTCCTTCTGGTAACAATGTCTCAGTTTTACTTTAAGATTATCCCCTTTTCCAGTTGGGTGCACCCTTGGTAAAACTATGAATCAAGAGGATCCGCTTGTCATGGTGCAGAAACTTCACTGCTTCCACGTGACCCAGTCTCCTTTCTTTCCTTCTGAGTGAAGCTGGCCTCGCCCAGCATTTGACTCCTGCCACCTCCCTGCCCACCAGGCCACTCCCTTCATCACTGAGCCCTCAGGACAGTGAGGTCCGACCAGCATCAAATACTCTTAGGAACAACAAGCCACTGTTGACCTCAGAGAGAGTGTAACAGTCAAACTAGAGATGACATCTAGGCCTCAGCTCCAGGACCAGAAAAGCAGCAAACCCAGACAAGGGGAGGCCACAGCTGATGCCAGGACCAGATGCAATGACGGATGACCCCCTCCCCTAGCACCTTCCAATGAGAACAGATCACGACCCTGACCATGACCCTAATTCCCTTAGACAGCATGATGAGTGATTTTCCCCCCCTATCACCCACCTGCTGGAAGCCACGGGGAACCAGGTCTTTCAGTGCTGGCTCACCTGTGATTCCAGGTGTTAGCCACTTCCTGAAGGGAATCCCTTACTTTCTTTGCTGCCAACTTCTGTTTGTGTCTTACTGGGCTTTGATGCCCAGAGGCAAATGGACCTCTTGGTCACGTAGCACAGTCTCCTCTGACCAATGGGTGCATAGCTGACCTCAGATTGGCCAATAAAATTTGAGTATCTCTGCCCCAAATCAAATCCTGTTCAGAAAATAAAACATTAAACCTTGATGGAACTTATGCAGAGTCCCAGAGCTAGTTAGTGGTGAACCAAGAATAAAATCCGAACTGCTTTCCAGAAAACAGCTCTATGTTGACAACACTCTTCAGTTTTTTACATACTAGAATATTCTATATCCAATCAAAGGAAATAGAAATCACAATGTATAGTAGCTGCCCTTTACTGACATTATTAGAGAGGAAATTTTTTTCATTTCACTAGACTGACAAATGTCTAAATAAAAATACTGCGATACAGAATAATAAACAAATATTCAATAGCCTACAAATAATGGCTGTTTAAAAACAGTATTTAAAATATTAGGTGGTGGTGGGAGGGACCATGAAAAGGACAGGGTTTTCAAAATATGGAGCTACCTCCCACCCCTCGCGGTCTCCCCCGCCCCCACCGCTATCTGGTAGGAGCGGCATGATTGGCATTAAAAACTATTTATTGAAATACTATGTCATTTAATTCACCTGGAGTTGGTCTCCTGGGACGCCTTCTCGTCTACTGAGCGCCTGGAGGAACAGGTGGCCTGAGGAGCTGGATGGACCGTGAGGTCCAGCCTCTGGTGGGGCCCCGCATGGCCTTGAGACGAGAATCCCCCCACAAAGCCTCCCAGGACTGGGGCTGGGACCAGCCTGGCGAGGACAAGGCATCGACGACTAATTCGTGGTGTGAGTCAGATCCCAAAGTAGGCGTCTGGAGCCAGGGGCTCGAGCACAGGGCACCCAAGTGCCTGTAGGTCCCGACTTAAATCCTCCGAGATCCCTCGAGATCCCGGCTTCCGTGAGAAGAGAGGCTGGCCCTGCAGTTCTCTGAGCCTCTGCGATGCTAAATCCCAGCCCATCATCCGGAGGGTGAGAGCGGGGCCCGAGGTTGAGCTTCGGGGGGCCAGGCTTGAGGAGCAGCCCCGCAGCCTCCTCACCACTACGCAGTGCCTGAGGGTGACTACCTACCCTGCCCCCGCCCCCCACCCCGGGGTAACAAACCCTGGGTCTGAGCTGCTGCGCAGCTCTCACCTGGCGTGGCACACACCTGATGCAGCACACCTGGCACCTCGGGAGCCCGTGTCTGTGTCCTGGGGCCCTGGGCCGGGCCTCCTGCATCCAGCACACTGACCACAAGCTCAGTTCCCGCGGGCCCCTGTGTGGGAATGGGGTCCTGTCCACCCTCCGTGCTGGGCCCGGGGTCAGGTCACCATCGCAAACGAACTCTGATGACTGGGGTGGCAGGAGCTTAGAGGAGGGCCCGGGTTTGTCCATAGGTGGAGTGATGCAGTACCCGGGATGGCAGTCTGGGTAGTGTCACCAAAATGCCTGGTCACCCCTTGTTTGTTGGCACTGTTTTGCACTTTGCTTCTTGCTTGGAGATGCCAGGTAGAGAGGTGGGTTCATTGCTTAACATGGTTGTGGGAAACTGCTGCAATATGGTCTCCAAGGTAGACCAGGTGTGGGCGAGGGCGGGAGCGCAGCACGTGAAAGGGGGGACCTTCTTCCAGGTGACGCAGGGGCCCAAGGGCACATGTGCATCTAACACGCTGATTAATTTTTCTAGAGGGGTGGAGGGACCCTGAGACTCATGTTGAAAACAACAGTTATGACCATTGTGATTGTGATAACTATGTATTTATACATATAAATTATAATCTTAAGTATAAAATATAGGCTATCATCAATTTTATATCTATATAAAATAAACATGTACACAATTATTTCATCATCATTGCAATTCATACCTTTTCTACCATCATGATTACATTCTGAGGTTTCGTAGTCATAGCAGCTGCAGCAGCACCAACGACCCCCCCATATAGTTTCTCCATCTCCCCAAATTCCCTGGTGATCTGCTTAGATTTAAGTTAGCAATCCAGCTAGCCAGCTTAGACTAATCATAGGTTGGATAGCATAACCAATACTTCAGAAGGGGGTATTGGAGCTTAGTTCACAATATGGAAGAGGAAGTTAGGAGAAATGCCCTAACCAAGGAGAACGGGGTGTGGCAACCCCACAGGTGTGAGTGCGTCCCCCCTCACTCCGAGCCGGGCAGTCGCCAGGTGTTAAAGGAAGTGAAAGACAGGGATGCGACGGCCAGTGTAAGTGTCTCTGCTTCTCTGTGATCAGCAGACAACTGCCATGAGCACAGGATGATCAGGTGGGGATGTAATTACCCTCACTCGGGATGATTCCACTCCTCCTATGCGGTTGTAGATGTGGATTGTTCCACGAAATAACCTTATCATGCAAGGCTGGCGTTCTACAAAAGGTCTAGAGGTAGCTTTAGACAGAAGAATTTAAAATGT
>VMDR010012226.1:0-26924 GCA_007922815.1 Macrotus californicus | reverse complement strand
CCTCAAAATAGTCATTGTCTCTACTTCCTTACCTCTTTGTCTTCTCAGGCTATCATCCTTCCCTCCACTGCCACTGCTATTGTTTAGGGCAGCATTTGTAGGTCCCATGGAGGTAAAATTTCACTTGTGATGCTAGATTAATATTCAGTAAACAAACAAAATTCTGCTCAAAAACATGACAATCATCTATCTAATTTTTTTAGCTATCTAATTTATAAATTACAAACAATATCTATATTTTCCACCTCACTGGGTTTGGGGGTAATCAGATGACACAATGCAGATGAATATTTCTGGAACTCATAATGCATCACACATATGTAAATATTATGATTTTCTAGGCTATGAATCAAAGTCGTGGATTTTTTAGTTCTTATCTAGTCCTAGTACAACACAAGGAACTAGAACACAGTAGGTTGTCCATGGACATTTGTTGGACAAATAGTAAGTAAACAAATAAATAAATAAATTGGTGGAAATGCTTGGTTTTAGAAGACTCTGGCTGGAAGGAAGTAGAAGTACCAACTATAGTGGTGCTAAAGACCAGAACACTGTCTAGAAAATACAAGCAGAAAAATCATTCCTTCCTTCCACAGTAATGTGTAGAAACCCACCTCAAAAACATTATCTAACACTTCAAATTACTATTAAACCTTCATTTTGATCAAGAAATTGTCTGAGTTTTCCAAGATCTTTTTTGCCTAAGTTCCTATTTAGCTGAGGAGCTGTCTCACACAGCCACACAGCAAATAAAGGTAACAGATATACATATGAGACATGCCTCTTCTGCTTAGCCAAAACTCACACATCAAGACAAACCAAGCCCTGGTCCTGTGGCTTAGGCAGTTGGAGCATCATCCCACAAACCAAAAAGGTTATGGTTTCAATCCCTGCTCAGGGCACATACCTACTTTGTGGGTTCAATCCCCTGTCGAGGCGTGTACAGGAGGCAGCAGATCAATGTTTCTCACACATCAATCTTTCTCTCTCTCCCTCCCTCCCTCCCTCTCTGTATACTCAATGAATATATCCTCAAGTAAGGATTAAACACATTTTTAAAAAAGGCAAATCCACACCATCAACTAAAATATAAAATGTGACAAACTCAGTAAAAATATATTTTTTATCATCTGGCAAACCAGTTGTTTTAAGATATAGTTAAAATAAGTTAATGAAGATGTTGAGACCCTGAGCTAGATAAACAACAGCTTGCTGCACAAAGTCACACCTAAGTTGACAGTCTCTCTGTATAAAACATTTAAATTTTGGTGACTCATGTTATGATGTTCTCCCAGACTTTGGAATATTTTTCACACGGTCTAATGAGGAACTTGGAGGCACGACTGGTAGGTATTAAATTGAAAATAAATGTGCTGTTTTCAGCTATTTCCTTCAGGGTTGGCCGACATCAGTCTACCATGTAACAGTTTATGGGGGAGAGCAAGAAATCTTGACTTAAGCACAGCATTGCCGCCAGAGTAAACAGTGCCGCAAACCAAGGAAATTTAAAGCACATGCTTTATTGTCAGGTTTAACTTGTTTTACAAACCCAAACAGCCATCCAGCTTCTAAAAACCTCTTTCTGTTTCAATAACTCACATCAAGATAAAATAAATATATTTGTGCACATAAATATATGGTAATTTTGATTTTTTTGCTGAAGAACTCAACTTTTCAAAGTAGTATATAGGAAATTGTCAGAGGAAGTAATAATAATTATAGAACCATCACAAAGAAATGTTAACAAAGTAATATCAGCTAAGAGCTAAGACACATTCAATGCACTCCACTTGTTTCTAGACTAAAGACATGTATACAGACCTGAAAGAGAAGGTGATATTGTTTTGTCCATATGTTCTCTTTCTGCATTTTTAATATGCTGTCCTCCTATATTACACTATATAAATCTTTGAGCACAGACTTGGAGCATCAAGGAAACATGGATTGATACCTTAAAGTTGCCACTTGCTCAATGACATGTTCCCTCACCAGAATGTTTTGAACAGGGTGCCTGATGTTGTTTGGAGCTCCTGCCATGCAGTCACCTGGCTGTGACTTTATCCTATCAAGACACCACAAATTGAATGGCTGGTGCTAATTGCCTGTCTTTGGCCATTGGGCAGCAAGCTCTGTGCAGGCAGGAAGAAGGTTTACCTTGTGTAACACTGTATCCTCAACATCTACATAACACCCGGCTTTCTGTAGCTTACTTATATTTTGAATAAGTTGATGGATAAGTGAGAGGCATGTACCATTGCTTCTCTGCCTTTTCAAATTCACTTGGAATCATCTTTACACACTCTTTTCCATTATATTTTTACTGTATTTTTTATTCCAAATTACTTATGGCTCATTCTTGGATTATTGATTTGTATCTCTGGTCCCACCCATGTTAGGCAATCGACTTAAGTAGGAAAATCAGGTTTCGTAAACCAATTTACTGTTGACTTTGAAAGTAAGGGGCAGAGGACTTAAAATAACATGTAAAACTATAATTTCACTAGCAAGCCAGGAGAAGAAATGGAAAAAGATAGTATTTTACTTCATGACATTTTTCAAAAGTCTTTTTACACCTAATGTCACTCTCCAATGTTGATGAAGGTGTGAAGAAATAATGTATTGATCCACCCGGAAGGGAGTCTATGAGTGTGAAAATTATTGTGAGCATCTTTGCATCTCTACTAAAAGCCTTACAAATGTTCATCTTCTTTAACCAGAAATTTCCCTTCCTTGACTTATCCTAAGAAAATAACCAGAGATATACACAAAGATTTCTATGTAAGAATATTATTTGAAAATAAAAAGAAGATCCAAAACAGCAACAAAGTAGATGAAAGTTATACTCACCTCCTCCTAAGACAAAACTGGAATTACTACTCACATATAGAACACTCAACATGAATAACCAATTACCAAGGATTAGTTGACCAGAAATCTTATAACTAAGAATTTACAGGGGAAGCCACTTCAAGAGTAGTTGGAAGGGCAGAGACACTAAAAAGGCTGGCCCCACACACATGTGGTGGCTAAAGAATCCGGAGGCATATCTCAGTTACAAAAGTCCTTCTGAGGAGCATGGGACCCAGAACACCTTAAACAGGAAGAGGAGTCCACATAACACCTGGCCATGAAAATCAGCAGGCATTCTGTCCCCCAGGGAGAAACCCCAGTCTGCCTAAAACCCAGGTGCCTTCTTAGAGGGCCAATGCACAAAATCTTGTTTCCAGTCACTCACCTTGGGCTACAGCAGAAGGAACATGGCTCAAAGTGAAACAGAATCCTGTGAGGACAGACTGGGTTGTGTGGCTCAGGAGAGAGAGTTGAAAAGACAGTGGCCAGTGTCCCTGTGTTGAGTCCCTCTCTCACAGTGCAGACACCATCTTTCTTGGGTCAGGCACTACCCTCAATACAGCATCAGCAGTAAGAAAAAAGAATTGAAAAGATGAGGATAGTTTAACGGACATTTGTAACAACATGAAGTGTAACAACACCCACATCATCGGAGTACCAGAAGGAGAAGAGAGACAGCAAGAAAACCTCCCTAATCTGATGAAGGAAAAAGACACACAAGTCCAGGAAGCATATGAAGTCCCAAATAAGATGAATCCAAGGAAGTCCACACCAAAACATATCATAATTAAAATGGCAAAAGTTAAAGACAGAAAAGCATGTTAAGACCAGCAAGAAAAGGTTACTTACAAGGGAGCTCCCATAAAACTGTCAGTTGGTCTCTGAACAGAAATATTTAAGTCTAGAAGGGATAGATGTAAAATATTCAAGGTAAAGAAAAGCAAGGACCTACAATGAAGAATTTTACCCATCCAGGATATCATTTAAAATTGAAGGTGAAGTAAAGAGCTTCCCAGACAAGAAGAAGCTAAAGGAGTTCATTACCACCAAACTAGTATTACAAAAAATGTTAAAGGGTCTTCTTCAAGAAGAAGAAGGAAACCAAAAAAGGATCACAGGTAAAAGAATAAAATGGCAATAAATATGTACCTATCGATCACTTTAAAAATAAATGGCTTAAATGCTCCAATCAAAAGACATAGAGTAGCTGAATAGATAACAAGACCCATACACACATTGTCTACAAGAGACCCACCTCAAAACAAAAGATACACATAGACTAAAAGTAAAGAGATGGGAAAAGATATTTTATGCCAGTAGAAATGAAAAAAAAAGCTGGAGTAGCAATACTCATACTGACAAAATAGACTTTTAAACAAAAGCTACACTAAGTGACAGAAAGGGCAGTATACAATGATAAAGAGGGTAATCCAACAAGATGGTATAACCCTTGCAAACATTCATGCACCCAACAAAGGAGCAGCTAAATATATTAAGTAGACCTTGGTAGACATAAAGGAAGGGATCAACACTAATATAGTCATCGTAGTGAATTTTAACACCCTGTTGACATCATTGGATAGATCTTCCAGGCAAAAAATCAACAAGGAAACAGCAACCTTAAATGACACACTAGATCAGATAGATTTAGTTGACATCTTCAGAGCATTGTACCCCAAACTGGCAGAACATACATTCTTTCCAAGTTCATAGGGAATATTTTCTAGGATAGACCACATTACACCACAAAACAAGTCGCAATAAAGAAGATGGAAAACATAACAAGTACCTTTTCAAACAGTAGTGGTATGAAACTGGAAATCAATTACAAGGAAAAACTGAAAAAGACAAAAAAAAAACACTTGGAGGCTAAATAACATATAAGTAAAAAGCGAATGGGTTGACAATGGGTTCAAGGAAGAAACCAAAAGATATCTTGAGACAAAGGTAAATGAGAACACAACAACCCAAAATCTATGAGACACAGTAATAGCACTCCTAAGAAGAAAATTCATAATATAGGTCTACCTCAAGAAACAAGACAAATCACAAATAAACAATCTAATTTTACACTTAAAGAAATTTTAAAAATAACAAAGAACGCTCAAAGTAAGTAGAAGAAAGAAAATAAAGATCAGAGCAGAAATAAACAAAATAAAGTTAAAGACAAATACAAAAGGTTAATGACACCAAGAGCTGGTTCTTTGAAAAGATAAATAAGACTGACAAACTTTTAACCAGACTTATCAGGAAAAAAAAGAGAAAGGACCCAAATAAATAAGATCAGAAATGAAAGAGGAGAAGTAACAACTGATACCACAGAAATACAAAGGATTGTAAAAAAAATATTACAAACATCCCTGGCTGATGTGACTCAGTGCATTAAGTGCCAGCCTGTGAACCAAAGGGTCACTGGTCTGACTCCCAGTCAGGGCACGTGCCTGGGTTGCAGGCCAGGACCCCAGTACAGGGTACACAATAGGCAACCACACACTGATGTTTCTCTCCCTATCTTTCTCCTTCCTTTCCCCTCTCTAAAAATAAATAAATGAAATCTGAAAAAAAGTTACAAACAACTATACGCCAACAAATTGGACAATCTGGAAGAAATGGATATATTTCTAGAAACATACAATTCTGCCAAAACTGAATCAAAAAGAAACAGAAAATCTGAAAAGACCAATTACAACTAATAAAAGCAAAGCAATAATGAAAAACTTCCAAAAAACAAAGTCCTGAACCAGATGGCTTCACAGATGAATTTTACCAAACATTCAAAAATTGGCACCTGTCTTGGCTGGTGCGGCTCAGTGGATTGAGTGCTGGCCTGTGAACCAAAGGGTTGCTGGTTTGATTCCCAGTCAGGGCACATGCCTGGGTTGCAGGCCACATCCCCAGTAGGGGGTGCAAAAGAGGCATCCACACATTGATGTTTCTTTCCCTCCCTTTTTTGCTTTTTTCCTCTCTCTCTAAAAATAAATAAATAAAATTATTTTTTTAAACAGAGCTGACACCTACTATCTAAACAGAGCTGACACCTCAACCTATTCCAAAAAAATTTAAGAGGAGGGATGACTCCCAAGCTCATTTTTTGAGGCCAACATTATCCTATTTTCAAAACCAGACAGAAACACTACAAAGAAAGAAAATCATAGGCCAATATTTCTAGTGAACAAAGATGTAAAAATCCTCAACAAAATATTAGCAGATCAAATCTACCAATACATTAAAAAATCACACACCATGATCAACTAGGATTTATTCCTGGGCTGAAAGGTTATTACACTATCCATAAATTAATTAATGTGAAACACCACAATTAAAATGAGGTATAAAAATCATATGATCATATCAATAGATGCAGAAAAAACATTTGACAAAATCCAGCACCCATTTATGATAAAAACTTTCAGCAAAGCGGAAATAGAGGGAACATATCTCAACATGATAAAGGCCATACGTGACATTCCCAGACCTAGCATCGTACCCAATGGGGAAAAACTAAAAGCATTTCCCTCAAGATCGGGAACAAGATGGGGATGCCAACACTGAAAGTCCTAGCCACAACAATCAGACCAGAAGATACAAAAAGCATCCACACTGGAAAGGAGGAAGTAAAACTGTCATTATTTGCTGATGGCATGATGTTGTCATGGGAACCACTGGGTTCCATCTGGGGAAAATTCTGTCCCCCAGAGGTTTCTTGCCAATGTCTGGAGACATTTTTGCTTGTCACACATTGGGGATGTGGGGTGATGTTTCTAGCATCTAGTAGATCCACATGCTTCCATTGTTAATGGAAGACCTCCCTGCCAAAACAAAAAATTATCCTGTTCAAAACATTAATAAGTAGCAAGATTGAGAATCCATGCTGTCCCAGGATAGTGTAATTCATACTTAAAAGTAGGCCTGGGAACCTTCCGAGTGCTTTGATGCCGAAGTCCTACAGCTCAGGCTTCAGACACGAAGAGCGGTCTCTTACGGACTGACAAGCCATCAACGTAATCTGAGACTGAGGCTGGCGCTGTGAACTGGGTCTGTTGACCAATGAAAGGACATGTTTGAGAATCCTCCCATCAGGACTATGGCCAAAGTTAATATTGAAAATAATGTAGAAGTAATGTCTGGATGATGACTGTGAGGCTGAGTCGAGAGAAACTTTTCTGGTATTTTGCACAGGAAATTGCTGCCGACATGAGGAGGAGTATTTGGAAATAAGCAAGGAATGTTGTGACGTTTTGTCAGTCATGAGTAACTTCAAATCCTACAATTATTGCCATCATTTGTGTACATGGCTGTCACTTTACCTTCATCTGTTATGTATTTGGGAGACGAAGGAGAACAAGAGTGACATCACCACAATATTCAAAGTATCTTGTAACATTTGTCTTACACATTCTGTTGTCAAGGGCAATTAATTGACTACAATCTTCATTCTAAATTTAAAACAAATGTTACATGAATGTCTCAATTAAAGAGATAATTTTATAAAAGGTTTTATTTGCAAACATTGTTTTTAAATAATTAAAATAGGACCTGTGCTATCTTCACTTTGTCTTGCCATATCTTTCCTTATTCCTCTTCCTATCCGAGAAATTTCATTGCACCAAAGCTCAGAGCCCTCTTTTTGCTGTCCACCCTATGCTGGAGTTCTACATCCTCACAAAATATTCCCTCCTTCCCACCTAACTTGGGAATCGTGGCTGCTGTCCCTGTCTATCACTTACCATCACATCACAGAATTTAAGTTTGTCTTTCAACCACATCGTGGACATCTAAAAAAGAGATTGCTGATAATCAATCTTTGAAACCCGTACATTTGCATAATGTCCAATTCATGGCAGGTGTCAATAAGTAACTATGTGTAAAAAATTCACTCAGTGAAAATGTTTAATTTTAGAAAAGGAAGAACGAATTAGAGCTACTTCTGATTACTGGGTTTTTAAGAGAGCACATAAGTTGTCTCAAAGGTATGAGTATCTGGTGGTGAGATTTTGCCAAGGACATAGCAGCAAAGGAAAGACATTTGGGGGCAAGAGAGGGGTCCTAGGTTCTCCACTTCGTCACTCAGATGTAGTGGCCCACTCCAATATGACCAGGTCCTGCTCGATTCAAAAAAAATAAAGCTACATCTAAGACATAGTTCTTGATTATGTGAAATCTTCAAACTGAAAAATATTTTTCTTAAAATTATAGCTAATGAAATTCTAACACATGTTGCAATTATATGGCTGAAAAAATATTTGACCACATATTAACAATACCAATTTGAGTTAAGACATTATTATTAATATTTTACATATACTTGTAGCTATGGAACCTAAGTAACTTAACACAACAGTGAGAATGCTAAATTTCACAATTTATTAAGTTATATTTTTAAATACTATTATATACAGATGATTCCTTTTATTTGTTTTTTAAGGTCCAACTTTCATTGAACTCTCTAAAGAAAGACACATGCTCTGGCAACAATTGTTTTCTTTTTCCCCTGGTTGCCCTTAAATCTTAATAGCTATACCTCATATTTGGAGTTCTTGATGATATTTGATTTAGTATTTTATTATATACTTTCTTCTATTGACCACTAATGCTTTCTTACCTATGTCATATCTCCCACCGAAAGTTCCTTGGTTGAAAGGTTGACTTGCAGACAGGCATTTTCAATGTACAAAAGGTTTATATTCCCAAAGTCACCCGTATTTTCAACATATGTTTATCGAGCACCTATTCCATGTCAGGCTCTGTGCTAAATATTGGCAATAAACATAACCTACTTAATTAAAAGCTGATTTGTTTAAAACTTAGAATGCATTTTTTCATAGAAGCAGTGTTTTTAAAGGAGTTTGTGGTTCCAGGTGATCCCCCCAAAATCAATGTTGCATATCACAAAAATCTATTGCATTCATTCTTTGTTCCCAGGTCCTGATCCTACATCATAAAATTATGAACTTCCAGGTACTAACTTCATTGTCTCCAGTAAGAATAAAGTTTAAATGGTAGCACATAAGAATGTTTTCCACAACTGGCATCAAACAAATAGTATTTCAATACTTCCAAAAACAAATCAAGGAGACGAATCTATGCCCAGCTCCTAGGGTGAATCTTGGCTACTGGGCGTCAGTCACTACATGGCATTCTCCTGACAGCTCTTGTGGATTCAAAGGTATAGCCAGATTGAAGAGAAAAACCCCTTACCTTGTTTGAAGGAGAGGAATTTTTCTCCCCCTCCCACTGTAGGTGACTCAGAAAAGGAGAGTCCTGCTGTTCTCTCACACCCAGGATAGGAAACAACTAAGTTGGTCCCAGGCAGAATGTGAGAGGAGCAGAGAACTCTGGTCCTCCATGCTGTTTCCCAGTTACTAAACTAACCATACCTGGAACCTTACTTCTGGAATTTCTAGGATATAACAATCTTCCTTTACGTCAAACCAGTTCATCTCGGGTTTTTACTGCTTGCAGCTAAAATTATTCTGAACAACTCAACATCAATATGTTGGAATAGAGAACACTATAATCTTCTATTCTTCTCATTTTAATCCCAGCAGTAAGAGTTTGTCTATAATTTCCTAGACCTAGTTTCTCTGAGATGTATGGGGCAGGTATCCCTTGCTTATAGAGGATACATTTTTGGTTATGAATAGAGTCCCTGGTGTTTCACTTTTTTTCCCCAAACCAGAAAAAAAAGTCTTCTTCAGATACCAAAGGAAGAAAATGGCATGAAGCCCAAAGACAAGCTATTTTTCTTTTTCCACTTCAAATGATGCTCAAATCTCAGCCAGTTTCTTTTCAACAGTCCACCACCACATCTAAAAATCTAAGCATGTGCTACAGTGGTAGCTGCCCTGAATTCCAAATTACCCTGAACACCCGTTCCTAATCATGCAGATCTTGATTGGAACTAAATTTGTTCTTTGTGTAGAAATCACTCATGTTCCAAGAGCAGTTTCTCCTCCGGTCAAATTAGCTGTGTAAATATTACAAATAAAAATATATGTAGGGGCAAGTGGATTACAAAAAGGCATTTCCTTATAAATGATCCATGTGACCCCCAAATTAGAATGTGTTTTGAAAATAGGGAGAACCTGGGAAAGATTAGTAGACCGAAATAACTGATGCCCAAAACTGCCCCAGACTTGTACCAAATTCTCAACAGTGTAGAGCTTTTAGAAAAATATGGGAAGAAACATGGGAAAGAGGGAGGGGAAAGCTTAATGTATCATTTTTAAAATCCTAAAATACAAGCTAGGCCTAGAAAAACAAGGGGAAGATAGGTTGGGAGGATGCACAGATTAAGGCTTTCCATGTCTTTTCCCAAATTTCTGGCTTTAACATGTTTCCCTCCTATTACAAACAATTTAATTCACCCTTTCAGAGCTTTGCAAAATAAATTGTATGTTTAAATTCATGTAGTATTTAGAAAGGGAAATAACAAAACATGCCAAAATCTTTTATTTTCATGTAAGTCCTTGGGAGGTGCTTTAGAGTGCTGGTGTCTTCTCTTATGAAGATAATTGACCGCACTTAAAGCCTTAACAGCATGCAAATGCACGTTAGTAAAACCATGACATTCCGCTGCTTTCCTTGGGAAAATCCTATTTATCATACACATGAGTCAGGACCATGAGAGAAACTGTAAAATCTTGGACATCACATCAATACAGGGGAAAGGTCGGCAGTGGAATAGTGTTGTTCATTTTCCCTTGTCTCTTTCTATCATAGCATTCACTTGGACTTTGTTCATTTAATCTTAGCCTAAGGAGAACAAGTAAACAATCTCGCTAAGTGTTCAGCCTGTTTCAAAACCAGCGAACACTCCGCTTATCCAGGGCTGGACTCTCAGGCACAGTGACTATACTCTGATGCTGTAATGTTCAGTGAGGCCTGGGGGTCATAGGAGAGGTTATATACATCTCGTCAGAGAAAGTCTCCCTTTAAAAAGTACCAGACATATGCTTATCCCATTTATGTATTTTTAAAATCAGACTATTAGCACAAACAATACTTGTTATGGGTGACAAGAAGTGGGTTGATTGTGGTTCAAAATATACCCTTATTCGAGATCAAAATATAGATATAAATGATACCTCAACACTTAACCAAAATAGTTTTTAAAGCCGTTCATCTATTCCTCTGAGTTAAACTGTTATGCAAATCAACACTTTAGTTTATAGTTCATCACATAGTAGAGCATGCAAGTTCAAATTTAGATATCAGTTATTGAAAAAGTCACCCTACAAAGCTAGATACTACCTTAAAAGCACTCTTTTTATAAAACTGTGCGTGTTTGTTTTTCTGAAAGACGAGATATCTGTTAGATGAGTAAATGCGAACAAGGAAAGGTGGTTTTTTTTGGCCATATCGTGGAATGCCCTCATTTTTATTCTTATCCAGTATTTTACAGCATCACATCTACATTTCTGGGCCTTCGTGTCAAACGTATCCCCACTCGCCTTCTCATCCAATGGATTTCCCACTAACCTCAAACATTTCCCTACACTCCAGACCAACCTTTCAATTTATCCTTCTAGATGCCATGATCAATTCTGTTGCTATTATTATTATTATTATTATTACTACTACTAGTTTGTTTCAAGTGGAGAAAAGCTGAAAAGTTCAGGGTTACCCACCCCCACCAATTCCTTTTTAACTCCTCCTCTGTCATAAACCATTTTTTGGCAATTGAGCCTTGCTGATAACTCTCATGTCTTCATTACAAAACAACACCTATAGTGATCCCTGGTAATTCAGCTCTTATTACTTCAGATTCATGAGTATCAGTGTCCTCTTCCTAGCCACACTGTAGACCTACTAAAAGCAAACCCTTTGGTTCCCTCATAACATAGCAACCTGAGCTACCGAAGCTCATATGTTGGTTGATTCTTCGCAATTATATGCTCTGTAAATCGTAGCTACAGAAACTTGTCCCACAATATACTTTTGTGGAAATAAGGAAGTGGCAGAATAGTATGCAGAATATAATTTAATATGTGCTTTTAAGTATGGTATATTTTTACATGTTTCTCTAGGCTGGAAAAGTTCTAGAGAGATGTACCCAAATTGTTCACAGTAATCACCTCTACAGAACAAGTAAGCAAGCAAGGCTTTTGTAAGATTGAGAGAAGAGGTAGGGGTTACAAGAGACTTTAACTTGCCTTTGAAAAAATATTATAATGCTCATTTATACATTTATGTAGTGAGCATCATTATTTTCATATTTTCAAAAACTTGCAAAGAAGGAAAGAATTACTAGGTGTTGTGTGATTCCCTTCAGTTTTTATGGATATCCCATGTTTCTAGATGTGTTTCTTTGCAGTTCTTAATCACAGGGTCATAACTTGACTCCCAGAGACCTCTGGGGTTGACAGCTCAGCCAGTTCAGTCACCATACCACCACGTGGAAAAGCTCACCAGATCAGAGCAAACTTACCTCTTCATAGAAAGAGTACTATATGAAGATAAATGCATTGATGATTCATAAAATTTGAATAGCTTTTCTGTTTATTTGTTTGATTGAATACCTTGCAATACAGGAGAAAATATATAATTGATCAGTGATACATCCTTCACCAGGTAATTTTTTATACAATAGCCTGGGGCAATTCCTTCTGAGAGACTAGCTTGCAGATAATCAGCCTGGGCAAGAAAAGTTTTGACTAAGTGTCATCTCCATAGAGTAATCTGAGGTTTGTACTATGGCAGTGGTCTCTAACTTTTCTTAGTGTTCACCGGAACCACCTGCAGGGCTTATTAAAACACAGTGCTGGCCCCACGCCCAGAGTTTCTCTTGCAGTAGGGATGGCCCAGGAACTTGCGTTTCTTAGGCAACGTGGGTCCTGAGGCTAATGTCATCCTTTACTTTTCAAGTAGCAAGGAGTCTTTCCCAAGTTACATGTTTTTGATCCAAATAAATTAATATAAAGTAAACCAACCAATTAACATTTCGGCATTTAAAGCAAAATCTTGGGAGCTTTGTAGTTCCTGAGATTTATTTCTTTTCTTTACTTGATAAATTTCTCTGCCTTACCACAATCAAAATTTCAAAATTACTATTTATCTTCTCATCACCTTCAATTTCCTATGAATTAGCCAAAAACAAAAATTCTTTAAATCATGTTGAGTTGGTTAAAAGAAAGAAAAAAACAAAACCTCCTAAAAACAAATCATTAGCATCACCATCCTCATCTACTTGGAAGTACAGTCGTCTCTTGTGAATGCAAATGCTTAAACCCAGATAATTTTCTCCACCGTATTTAAAGACTCTGACAGCTTTCCTGACCAATGATAGTGCAGTTCTATTCCAAACAAATGGCAGCCCAATTGTTTCATGAAATAGTTGGCAATAACCTGAACATTGTGTGTGCTGGCTACGTTCTGAAGATTTTATTTCCTGGAATATTTGTTGAGCTAGCAGTCCCAAGATGCCCAGTGTCTGTGAGTTAGAAACATACCACTTGCTCAAGAGAACAGCTTTCCCTGGTCTCTTTTGGGACTCATAAAGAAGACCCTGATAAATAACACACTTAAGAACATCATTTCAATAAAAACTACAGTCACTTCTTATGACTGCTTGTCCTTGCCTGCCTCAACGCCTACTGAGGGCAAGATGCCAAAGGCAGTTTGGCAAAAGTGATTCCAGAGGGAACCAACGCAATCTGGTCAAACTATGGACATGTTTGGTACACTGGCAAATACCAGAAAAACTGGAGAAATGGAGGGAATGCATGTCCTTCGGGCACGGCTCTCCAAATATTGTTTCTTGAGACAGAATCTGTGCAGAGAGTTGGGCAGTGAAAAGGAAGAGGGGAGGCAGTGATGAGTACAAAGTGAGAGGGTGTGGGGTACCTTTCTGCTGGAGCTGCTGGTCCCGGTGGCGGGTGTTGCTTTCATTGTCGCTGGAGGTGTAACGGCAGGCGGCCTCTGGGAGTGAGAGGAGAAATGATTTCTTCAACTTGTCACCATTTTGCAAATGTGCAGGGAACACTGGCCTCGTTCGGGGCCACCCTCGGTCTTCTGGCACCAGTTGCGTTGGTTCTCCACTGGAGAGCTTTTAAGTTTGAAGCCAGCTTGATGGGGTTCTGGCTGATTAAACAGCTGGTTTTCTGTTGACTTTTAGGCTAAACCCAAGTCCTGCTCCTCTGGAAGTGCTTCTGCTGTGCGAACCCCGTGAGCTGCAGAGGCATCCTGCAATGACTGTGCAGAGCCCTTCCAAATCCTTTGAATTAACATTTACAAGTGGCCTGGAGACCTGCTCTACACACATTTGAATACAATTCTATGTTCTCTGAGAAACGTGAAGGGGAGAGGAAGAAACACTATACTCTGCCACTGCTTACGGACACCTTAAAACAACATAACCGCTGTGTGGGTTGTGCAGGAGAGAGGTGGGAGAGTGTCCAAGAGCTCTGCGTCTTTGTAAATACAATGTAAATGGGTCCAGACATATCTGTGAAGAGGGCCGAAGAACAAAGTACTACCAAAGGATCTATCCTACAAATGGAACTACGTTTTTGCCACCTTTTCCATCCTTCCCTCTCAGCTACATGGCTCCAAACAGGGAAATGTGTCTTTCAGCAAATAGGAACCTGCAGTTACCAAGAATGCCAATCTAGTTCTTTTACAGGCGCATAAACAGAGGACTCAAATGCCCAAAGTGATTGCTAACGCCTTAAATATTTCTTTTCCTTTGGGAAAGCTAACTCGAGAGTTTCTTTGGGGTCTGATTCTCTTTCCAATTTCCACTTTCTTAATTAGCTACCTTTTCTTTCCAAGATAATAAAGAAACAGAAATTTCTTAATTTTTATTTGGGCAATTTAAGAATTGAATTTAAATTTGACAACTTTGGATTGGATTATCAGTGCAGTCCAGGAGAAAAGGAAAAGAAAAAGCAACTTATTGCTCTGGAAAGAACAAAGTAAGAATAGATTTTTGTCCTTCTACATTGTACTATGAACACTATTTTCATTTCAGATGAAATATGCACATTTACTGCACACACCTATTTAGATATGGAGAATAGATTCCAAAATGAGTTCTTAATATTGGAAAACTTTAGTCAGAGAAATTCAAACAAAAGTTAATTTCTGAGTTAACATCATGTCAGTCCCACTACATATTGTGTGGTAAAAATGTCAAGCGAAAGATTAGATCACTTAGTAGTGTTATACTGTTTTAAAACATTTTATTTATTTTTAGAGATAAGGGAGGGGAGGGGAAAAGAGAGGGAAAGAAACATTGATGTGAGAAACATTGATTGCTTACCTCTCTCATGCACTCCAACCAGAGACTGAACCCATAACCCAGGCATGTGCTCTGACTGGGAATCGAACTGGCGACCCTTCACTTTGTGAAACGATGCTCATCCAGCTGAGCCACACTGGTCACGGCATGTTGTTATACTTTTCATAGTGCTCATTTCTCTTAAACATTTCAAATAAGAAATTCTGCTTTAGCAGCGTACGTTTCTGGAAGTTAGGAAAATTACCCTATTCTTATTTGCAACTTATGCAAACCTGGTACAAAACACAAGCTTTAGGTTAAACTTCTTGTGATTTAATCCTAGCTGTGCCATTCTCCTGCTGCTTAGGCAAATGAGTGAAATTCTTTGTGCCTCAGTTTCCTCCTCAATAAATGAAGATGTTGATAGTGACTATCTCCTAGGTGAGTCAGTGAGAGAATTAAACATGTTAACTCAGAGAAAGATACTACAACAATGCCCAGCACAAGCTCAAAAATTTCTTTAAGTAGTACTTTCTTAATTCACCAAGTAGTACTATATGAAATGCATATTACTTGGACACTGCATCTGTTTGTACTGAATCCTTTCAGTGAGTATTTTTAACCCCACAATTTTCTTATTTGATCACAAATTTTATTATGCCTAAGACTATGTATAATACTTAAATCAGATGAAAAAGATAATTTATCCAAAAAACCAGAAGTCTTAGTTTAATGGCAGCAAATCTGCATCCCCCAGAGGTCCTGATTTTACTTCTTAGGCCCCAAATAGGTCCAAAATAAAATTGATTCTTAACACAGAAGAAGCCATATACATTTGTATAAACAGAGAAGTTATGCAAATGGACAGGCTTTCCAATAATTTTGTTCACAATCACAAAATGTCCTTAAATTGGCCTCTAATTTCCTAAAACCACATCTGCTTGAATAAAAAAAAAAAGCAAAAATAAGATGAACCCCAATTGCAAACTGAAAGGAAAAGTGGGAGTCTTTTTTGGTTACTTTCTCTGCCTGATTGCTAGATATTCATCCCAATATCATCTCTGTCCCCCTGCTCTCCCTCCTCAACAGAGGAAAGAAAAAGTTACCACAGGTGGAAAATTGCTTCTGGCATTAACCCTTCTAGCTCAGATCAAGAATATGGATATCAGTAATCTCTTCTGAAATAGCCATCATTTCTCATTTCAGTACCATGATGGAAATGCAAGGGGAAAGGGCTTTTTGGCCACTTAAAAAAAATTTCTAGAAGAATTAAAATGAATGAGCATACTAAAAATCCCAATTTCATCCAACCAGATTAGAAAGCAGAAGGAAGACCTCTTTTTCTTAGAGTATTCATTCCCTTGGGGGCTTTGCCAGAAGGCAGTCTCCTAAATTATCAAACTCAGAATTTTCCTCAATTCCTTCTTTTTCCAGTTTGCTTCTTGCGGTTAACTCCATTACTAACTTATAGCGATAAACACCTGGAGTCTATCAAAAACAAAGAGAGGCTTATTCAGTGGGTATAGCCCTGCCTGGTGAACACCCTGAGCAGAAACAAACTACATAATATAAGACTTGAGCAGGAATATGTTTTTTATGATGTGCCAGCATAAGGGGGATCAAAGGCTAAAGCCAAATAAATAGCAACTGGGCACCAGCAGAAGAAGCATATTTAGACTTTAAAATAATCAAAAACAAACCCAAAGAACACTAACACCCTCCCCATTCAGCAGTCATGTTTTCCCTGTTTTTATACATGGCTTAAAACTGTCAAAAGTTTTTGAAGCTAATCACTGAAATTAAAGAAGAATCTTGCCTTTTCCTGAGGCTGTGACAATAACCATAAAGAGTGGGCATCAATAGATAAACCCTTCCTCCAGCCCACCTCCCTCCACAGCCCCCTTCTCTTTCTCTATTGGCCTATTATTGAATTTACCTTGGCCACGTTATGGAATTTGCCGGCTGACATTACCCTATTTATTGAGCTTGACTCCTCCTTATCTGAAACATCTCTAGACAAACTGAAACAATCTGTCTACCATCCACTGATTGGCAGGGCAAATTTTTCCAGGTGGTACAACTAGCTTCCCTCAAACGACTTGCCAACATTATTTTAGTCTGGCAGAATGATCGGAAGAAGACTGGAGCAACCATTGTTCGCTGCCATGTTTGGTACCTGCAATGTATTTACATAAACAATTTTGAAAGATTAGTTGTATTGAAAAAAAGTTGAGGATGGGGGGCCCAGCGCCAGGAGGAGGCGGTAGATATGAGAGCAGAAAATTGACAGGCTCAACCCCGAGGGCAAAAAGCTACATCTGTATTTGATTTGTCAAGGATTTACATTAGTGAAACTTTAACTCTGCAGATGATACATAAGATTACACTTACAGAACAAGCTTATGCAAATACAGTTTAAATGCCATGGTATGTGGTCCAGACAGTGAAGTTGGCAGATTTCATTGAGTCTGGTGGCTGGATCTAATAAATTCATTTACATGAAGGATTAGAACATCTGGAAAAGTAGCATGGTGGTTTATTGAAACATAAATAACATTAATTGAAAGGTTACAGGTACGCAAAACTTCATGCAGGCGACGTAAAATGTTATAAAACGGCTTCCCTATTCACCTAAGGCAAAGAGAAAAAAATATCTTGCTAGTGTAAACAGAAAAGGTAATTCCCGGGGTCTAATTTAAATGATACTTTAGGTAGTGAGAGTGAAAGAGGCAGCCCATTTCTTCATCCTGCCTTTGGAGTGAACCCTCTTCCAAATCAGCACTACGGTGCCCTCCTGACATGTACATCTCAGGCTCTAATTAGCAGCAGCATGGTAGTGCCATAATTAAATTTATTTTCAGTTACAAATCCTCAAACTGTCATGCCATTTTGCAGACAGAAAAGCATGGTTGAGGTCTCCAGCCATTTCTTCAATGAGTTTATTTTTATTTTAGTGCTGTAATGTATACTCTCTGGTAATGTAGATTGCCGGTTAATGTCTCATGGAGCTGGTTACCATAAGCATAATAACAAATTACCCAGAGGAAAATGAGCGAAGATTGATATCATATGATTTAAAAGCTGAGAGGAAAGCTCGGGTGGTTTACAATCATTTGAGTACCTCAACATTAATTTATAACTTGGGAACCCATTCAAACGCCCCTTCGTCATTTATCCTCAAATAAAGAGATGACTTAAACTGCTCCGTCACCCAAAATGCCTCCTGCCTATAACAATGGCAAGCCCTTTCTTTTCAAAGGATCATTTTCATTGTTAGTCGTTATCAAAATGCTGACTTTGGGAAGGCATGTAAATGAGGAAACAGGAAGTCTGGGGTGCTCTCAGGTATGAAGACTGCAGGGAGCCCACATCAGAAACTGTAGATTAGACAGAATAATCAAGTAAAAAGGTGTTTGACCAACATTGATAGAGGAACTCTGGCAAGTTTTGGTGATAAAAAATAAAATTTAATGGAGGTATTAATATATTTTAGAAACAACTATCTTAGATGATCTTGCTTCCCATAATAATAAGAAAAACATGATTTTTTCCTTTAAAGCAATTAATAGAATCAGAAAATAAATCTTTACTGACCACATTTCAACCCTCACCATCATAAGCACAATTCACAGAATATATATAATTGTAATACTGTTCTTGATAAGAGTTTCTGTCCAAAATTAAACATAACTGGTAACTGAAATAGGTCAACTGCAATCGCTACAATAAGTTTTTTTCTATGTGAATGTTTTAAAAAAGACATTAAAAAGCAATGATTTTTCTTTAATAGCTAAATTCAATAAACACACTGCAAAAAAAAAATCAAATCATGGTTACTGGTTACCATGGCTCTCCAAAACACAGAGAATTTGATATCTCCAAAGTTTTAGAAATGTCATGGGACCGCACAGTGATAGAATATGAACTGCTTATCAGGGAATTTATTTCAAAGAGATTGTTCTCATCAAGGGAGTCCATCCAATAGGATGTCTCACTGCCAGCCCCCATGTGGAATCGCCAGACAACAGCACTGCTGAGGTCCCAGAAAGCACATCTTCATGTTTACTAATATTAGCTAGTCTGAAGAGTTAAGGAAAAAAATATTGCTTAAAAGAGAGATCAGGCCTCCTGGCAAAAAAAAAAGAAACGCAATTTTCAAAAGCAAGGACTCTCCATTTCGGTGCCCAGTCAGGGCTCATGCCTGGGTTGCAGGTTTGGTTCCCGTCAGGGAGTGCATGAGAAGCAACTGAGATGTTTCTCTCTCACATCAATGTTTCTCTCCCTCTCTTTCACCTTCTTTCCCCCTCTCTAAAAATAAATATATAAAATCTTTCTTTTTAAGTGTAATCTTCATACTACTGACCAGGCCTCAATGGTCATAGTAACTTACGTTGTAATCAGAATGACCAGCTAGTACCCTACCCATCTAATTAAATCATTAGGATAATCAAGAACAGTAGTTTCCTCATACACTTTCAGAAAAATCCAAAATTAGATCTCCGACGCCAAACATCGATGGATGTTCATCAGTGTTTTTGCTTATTTTTGACACCAGAAAGGTAGGGTTTGACAGAAAGTACTCATTGACTTTCATTAAATCATTGGATAAGGTTCGGATAAGAGTTCCTCAGCTATGTAGGACTTTATGAGAAAAAGCCACAGGCGATGTGAAGTAATACACGGAGCTAGCTCGCAGAGGTCAAATTCAATGTCTGCCATGGCGTTGGTGAGTTTGGCCTTAGTAAATAAGACTACTGACTTCATCTATGTGACTGAGACATTATTTCGATTTTAGAAAAGGTGCCAAGCACTCTTAGCATTAAAAAAAAAGCAGTGCCACACATTTGGAGATGTCATGGCTGAACAAGCACAAGTGATGGACACTGACAGTGGTGGAGTGAAAGGCACGCAGTGCGCCGCAGGCAGGAATCTGGTAGGTGCCTTGACCTTTTCTAGTCTGGAGACCCTGAGCAGTTCACTCTGTGTGTCTTACTTTCTTAGTTATAAAGTGGGGATAATGACAGTACCTGCCTGGTGGCAGGGCAGTAAGCATCAAGTGACTTTATATTTTATATAAATATATAAAATGCCCTTAGAATTGTGCCTGGCACATATACAAGTCTTAGCTACATTGTTGCTGCTAACACCTAAGTGTCCAGTGGAACACAGCACATAACAGCTACAAGTTACCTATATTTTCTACTATCTCTAGTAGGAGCTAAAACAAAAATGGCAACAGGTTGCGGAGAATAATTCAACAATGTATACTCACTTAATTCCAAAACAAGTAATAAGCAGAGGTCTGTGGGCAGCTCACCAATACAGAAAAAGGAAAGAAGCACTTCTTAAACAGAAATCTTGAGATGATTAGGAGTGGCTGATTTCTGAGACACACAACAGAGGAAGAAAAACCTCAGACTAAAGACATCAGTTACCAGAGTCAAGATAACAAAGAGAAAGTTGGAAGAAAAACATATTTGTCAAGAAAATGAGTAGAAGAACACATGAAGAACCATCGAACTCAGGGATTGGAAGGAAAGAATATAACCATTAAAAAAAGATGTCTTCCCCCAAGCAGTCTTAAATGGTGTTGCTCGGAAGCAAGTTTCTGAGAAATAATCACATGGACTGTCAAATTAAACAAACCATGCAGAGTCCATTCAATGTTCAGTTTTAAGTCCAGAAAGATGCACAAAGTGCACATGTATTACTTTAAACAGAATGAAGAAAGAGCTAAGTTCAAGATATTTTTGAAGAAAAGGAATGCTAAAAGATGCCTTATTCCATGACTTTACCAGCCATTTCCCTCCATGTTCTCACACCTCGTCTTGACCTCTCCTGGGCCTCAGACCCTTAACAGTCCCTGGATGTCCTTCAGATTCCACAGGCATCAGAAAGGAACTGATTTTGTCCACTGGCCCCTCCTCCAAAGAGCTCCACCTTGTTTGTCAGCAGGTGACGGCACCGTGGCACAAGGAGCCCAAACACAATGCCTCCCCTCCCTTTCGTTCACCTCCTTGACCAATAAAACAGTAAATTCTGCTGGCTCTGTCTCTTCCGTTCACCTCAGATTTGTCCAGCCTGTCCCCTCCTGGCCACTGTCTTGTCTAAGACACGTGAGCATTTCATTTACCTGGCTCTTCTTTGCCTATTAGTGGAAGTTGCCTGTTAGTGGGAAGTTCTTTACAGTGCCCCAGATGGGCGTGGGAGACACAGATGGCACCAGTGCTGTGTTTGTTTTTTTGTTAGTGTCTTAGTTTTCTGGAATGTTTTTCTTCTAGATCTAGGTTGGAAAACAAGCAATGATGAGAGAAAGACTACCTCCCCAGCCACATTGCTGCCCATCGAGTCAGTTCACGAAACTTTATCAAACGACATGCCATGGATTTTTCACAGCATTTTCTGGGCATTTGAACATGTTTTTTCCTCGCTCTCCAACGAGCAGGCTCCCACCCCTTCACCAAGGTTCAACTCACGTGTCACCTGCTCTGTGTAGCATTCCCCACCTCCCCAAGGCAAAGTTCGTTCCTTTCCACTATGTTCCCAACAGCACTCTGCACCTCTCTCATGAAGTATGTTTTTCATTTAAAATCTCTATAGCCAGGACCTCCAAGGCCAACACAATCCACACAGGAGGTCCTTAGTAAATGTCTGTTGAACAATTGAATCTAGAGGTGTCTGAAATGACAGTTCCATCAGAAGCCAGTAACAAAGCAAATGTATCAATTAAAGTAATTTTTGAAAGACAGATGGATAGAAATTAACTAAGCAGGAAAGAATTCCCAGAAGATATGGTTGTCCAAAAAAACAAGTTAAAAATGAGCTGGAAAAGTCTCAGAAGAAAAACCACTTATATTTCAAATCATTATTTACTTGTGGTTCTAACCTTGAGAACATGTTAGCTGAAGGAATATGTTCAGACTTGTGGGGGGAAATCTACATTTTTCATTGTCAGGTTCAAGCCAAGCAGCATACCAACTATTCTTTTCCCTAATCACTCATTTAACCCCTGATCTTGTCTACAAAATGTGCTCATTGTCAAGCTTTCCATACTATCCATGGGCCAAATTGGGTGGCAGTGACTTGGCTTTTCCACAAAGGTGGGGAAAAAAGTGAGGGACCAGCCCCTAATGGCCCAGCCCTCTGAAGACATTTCTATGGCCCAGCAGGGCTATTGGGAGAACAGTTTCATTCAGGGCTTTGGTGATAGTCTGCTTTCCCTGCTACCACACAGTACCTCCCAGCCATGTCAATCAAGTTCAGTGATTTCTGTCACCCTTTCTCACCTCAACCTGACTGAGTGTTGTCTATTTGAAGGTGGACACCATCCATACTCATATGTTGGACCTACCATAGAAAGCTGCTTCTATCTAAAGGCCAAAATATCAATAACACACATTCTAGCTATTTAGCTATAAAATAGTTCTGTAGTTGGACACTTGTCCTGAGGCTCTGTGAGTGACCCCAAAGCAGGTTAGTAGGTCAGTTTTAAAATTTGACCTCTAAGTTCTTGACACCTATTGAGAGGTGGGGTTTATGTTCCGCCCTCTTGAATCTAGGCTATGGGTCATGTCCCTAGGAAACCCAAGCAGCTATCAAGCTGACAGCCAGCATCAACTTGCCAGCTAACCAAGATTCTTGCTTGAATGAACTTTAGTGAGACTCCTGAAGCTTCTCCTAGGCCCTTCTGGGCACTTCCTTGAAAAATCAATTTTAGCAAAGACCTGCTAAGTCAGATTAACCAGAGCCGCACCGTCCCCCAATATCTGAGCATACTTGGTGTCTGATTGGGTTCTTCCTCTGCAGTCAATTCCAGGTGATGTCTGAGCACCCTGACCTTTATTCATCAAAAATCCTGTTATGCCGATTTAGCTAGAACCTTCTTGTCTCTGATGTTTCCTCTGAGTAATCCCTCCCCCTGCTGCCCACCCTGCCCCTTGGTTATAAATTCTCACTTGCCTATGTGGTATTTGAGTTGAGACCAATCTCTCTTTTCAGCTGTAAAATCCAATTTCATTAATGTCTATCCTCATCATGAATAAAGTCTGCCTTGCCATCTTTAACAAGTATCATTAATATTTTTTCTTTAACACAGCCAATATGAATGAGTCATCTTGAAAGCAAATATTCAAACCCCAGGTGAGCTTCTCCAGCAGACGGTAGCCTCACTCAAATTGCAGATTTAGAACAAAGTAAATGATTGTTGTTTAGGGGGTGGTTTAGCACACAATACATAGCTGATAGAACAAGGAACTAATGAATGACAAGGAAGTGCTCCACTCCAGATAAAGTTTTCATAGAAGAAAACTATACTGAACTTGTAAGCCACTTTGTTGAAAAAAGAAAAAAAATAACTTTTTATTCTGGAAAAGTTTAAATCATACACAAATAATGAGATGAGTCTACCCATCAAGCGTGTATCCACCACTCAGCTTAAATAATTGCAAACTGATGATAAATCCATCAAGGATTTTAAGGCAGATCCAAGACAACCTATCATTTCATTTCTCAGTACTTCAGAGTATGTCTCTAAAAGACGGAAGGCAATTCTTTTAAAAACATAACAATACTATTTTCACATCTAAAAAGAAATTGACAATAAGTCTTTAATTTCTCTAATGTTACCAAATATCCCATCACTATTCAAACTTCCCCAGTTTTTCATGGAGTGTCTTGTTTGTTTCAGTTTGTTTGTTGTCAGGATCCACAGAGAGGACTTGGTTTTATTCATTGCTTCTCACTTAAAAGTCTATAGTTTCTCACTCCCATTTTACTTTTACTTTTCTTTTGTTACTGAAGAGCCCTAGTCTCTGCTGATCCTGGATGATATTGCTTTCTGTGTCTCTGTGGGTGATTTAGAGAGCTCCCCCACCCCCCATATTTAGAGGGCTGTATCCAGAAACTTGGTATATTCTGATTCGAATTTTAAATTTCTTGTTTTATGGAAAATGAATGTTTTGAAAGTTGTCTCAAGTCTTACATTTGGGTCAGAAAAGGTTCATTATGTGTTCATTCCATAGTCTCTGGACTGAGAGAGTGATGCCCAACTCAAACTTGGGTACGGCACCAGTTCATGTAAAACGACTCTGTGGGTCTGTGGTCGCAGTAACAGCTCAGATCAGGTCATCTCTGATATAGTCTGACCTCTCCTGCACTGCCTTCCACAAAACAAATAAATGAATTGATTCATTTCACAAAGAATAAACAAAAATGAATAAAGGAAAATATCTGTCTTCAAGAAGATCATACTCTAGGGGCGTTGTGAGCACCCTTGGAGGCCATCCCAAATGGGTCCTTAAGAAGGGGTCACATTATATAGTCTTTCCTATAAGTCAGCCGAGCTACCACTCCGTGAGCTGCCTGTGGGGAAACTCAGCACCAAGGCATAAAGAAGAGTCACACAAGATAACTATGCTATTCACTCAGTTTTTATTAAATGCAGATTCACTCAGGGTAGAACATCAACATACGTTAATATCCTATTTCTGATCTCACAATCTAGGAGGAATAGAACATACAGCAATTAATGGGGAATAATGACCCCAAGTCCCAGAGTCTCAGTCTCTGGGTCCAGGAGACAGCACTGTGGGCAGGGGAGCCGTCAATGTGTTATAAGACAGAGTCTCATGAAGCCAGGTTGTCAGTGGGGCAAACGGAGTCCTGTGTCCAGCAGGGCAGAGCCTCCGGCAGCACAGCAGTCAAGGAGATCAGCACGGCATGGACTGATACCTTGTGTGGAGCTCAGCTGTCTCAGCAGTGGTCTGAGGTCCCCACTTCTCATGCCCTTGAGAGTCATGTACTCTACTCTTCTGAGTCGATAAATGTCTTGAGACCTTTAATAAGTCATCGGGGAAATCTCAGTGGGCTTGGCCTAGTGTCCTCCTCCTCTACAGGTGTGTCTGTTCAGGTTACATGTGCAGATATCTTGACCACTACATCCTGCCACGTGTGACTTAGGTTTCCTTCCTGAACCAATGTGTCATGGCTGACTGGCAACCACCTTGTTTGACAGGATTGATGCCATTTTATACAGTCTTGCTTTCCACGTGGAAACACAGAAGTTCAAATCTATAGGAAAATGTGGCAACCGCAATTACAGAGATAAACAGTGTCGTGGGGTACCAGCCTGGGGTCGCTTCTTTGTGAAGAAAGCTTTCCCTGGGGCATGGGCAGAAGGGTGTAAAGAACGGTAGCTGAGAACATGGATTTGGGTACAAGCTACTCTCTGGTTTCAAGTCACAGAAACTCCAGTTAAGCTCACCTAACCTCTGTCTGCCTTGGCTTCTTTATCCAGAAAATAAAAAATATATAATAAGATAATAACAATAGATTAGTATAAGGATCAGCAAAATTAATGCATGTAAAACAGGTAAATCAGTTCTTAGGAACCAGTGGTTACTTGCTCTCATGAAAGTCTCCATGAGAGCATATGGATCTAATAAAAAGTTTTTAAGTCTCTGTTGAGGTGATAGATTACTAGATCTGTACCAGAGTCCTCCTTGTTGGGAAAGGGTTATTCTTGGAGACAAAAGCTGGAGTCAGGTGTAGATTTTTTCCCATGACTGTTACAGAAAGCTAGACACAGGCCAGCCCAATCCACAGGCAGGATGAGAAGTTGCCTGTTCACAATTGTGTAAGGACCTTGCCCAGACTCCAACCAATCTTCCTACTGCCAGAGGCCATTGGGATACCTCTGGGTTAAAAATTTCAGGATATGGCTGGGAAGGAGTAATGTACCTAGATCATTACCCTGGCACAGATTCATTTTGCAGATGAGTCATTTCACATTCCTGAGGGCCCTCTTTGAGTAACCAGACGCAGAAGGTCAATATGACGTTCAGAGGAGGCCGTGAATGTGCTGGAGCTTGAAAGGTGCCATCAGAACAGTGAGGGAAAGGAGTCACAGATGGAGGCAGCCAACAAGTAGCTTGATACCAGGTATCGCTGCGTAGTTGATGACAGGCTGAGTCTTCCTCAGCTGCTGCCTCCCTTCATGCTGTCCCCTTCATCTGCATCCCGTCACGCAGCCCATGTTCCTTTTTATAGTTAGCAACTTTTTCTTAGCAAAAGTATACTCAGATAAAGCATGTGAAAGGATCTGAGGCAGACTACGTATGCCTTAATTTGTAAGCCTTCTTTTTCTTCTAGGAGTGAAAAGTTTTATTTGTCATTAAAGAAGGTCTAAGCATTTTAGAAGGAGATGGACTTGTGTTCACCACAAAGTCTTCCTCACGCCCCTTGACGACACAGGCTCTGTTACCTGGGGTAATCAAACATCTAAGGAAACTCTGTGTGTTTTGGTGAAACAGAACATGTTACCTGGATATTTAATCACTTTAGAAAAATTTCCAAACTGAGAAACAGACAACGAAATGGAAGACCGGTCAGTCTGCCTTCAACAGGAAACGGAAGGCCGCAGCCTTGTCCTCTCACCTTAGGACAAAGGCTTGCAACTAGCTCTCTGCACTGTCTCTGTCCCTTTGGGTTCCTCACACATTAGATAGCAGCACTCAAGTCAGGTCCTGTGAAGGCATGCTCTGGTTTAGAAAGATTAAGAAAGAAAAGGATTTCATGCAGTCGAGTCTAGTCCCTGTGATGGGGGAAGATGGTTAGGAAATGGGGAATTGAAAGTTAGAAAGTAAAGCATTATTTAGACAGAAAAATTTTCTGATATGTTTTGTTTTTTTAAGATCATAAAACCTACAAAAGGGAAAGAGATGCTGTTAGTGTCAGATTTCTTTTAACCTGGGTTCAACACAAATTTTTAAATGCAGTTTAAAAATATTCTTCTAAAATCTGCATTTTACTTGCATCCCCTAAACATGGAGGGCAGGGCAGGCTATTGTTGCACCAA
>VMDR010012225.1:0-26952 GCA_007922815.1 Macrotus californicus | reverse complement strand
CACGTGTCTCGCCAAACGATGACATTTCATTACTTTCCATTCACTCCTCAGTCCATTATAAGTAGTCTTTTCTCTCTTTGCTTCACCCATATGGTTCTCTTTAAGACTCCCAGTGAAATCCTTATGTTTAAAATCTGTTTCCATGCGCTTTGCCTCTCAGCAGCAGCTGACACCCTTGCACTGTCCTTGAGATACTCGCTTCTTTTGACCTCAGCTATGTGGGTTTCACCTTCGGGGCTACAGACACCTTTCCTGTAAAGGTTCATTTCCCTGTACCTGGCCATTAAGTGTTGAAATTCCTCAAGACTCCATCCATTGTTTCCTCCTGTTTTCCGTGTATTCTTCCTGGGGTATCTTCTTTATATCCATAGTTTAACATACCATCTCTTTGGCAAGGACTTTGAAATTAGTATTTTGACCTCAGGGTTTTTAATCTTTAATATGGCATGTACATACTGTGCCTTCTTAAGTCTCTCTTTCTTAGATGTTTGAAAGGTGTCTAAATTCAACATGTCTAAAACTGCACCCATGGCCTTCTGACCCAAACCCAGTTATCTTCCTGTGTTTTCTATCATGGTGAGTGCAATACTTCTGAGCACAACTCATTCAGCCTTCTTCTACGCTCTGTTCCAGCCACACTGGCCTGCCTGCCATTCTTTGAGTAAACCAAGATACTTGCTCTCAGAAGGCCTCACATTCGCTTTTTCTTCTGCCTTTCTATGGCTACATCTTATTCTTTATTCTCTTCTTATCTCAAACATTACCTCCTCAAAAGAAGTTTTTGCTTGAACACCATATCTGAAGTGGCTCACCCAACTCTTCTAATCTTTACGCATTACTGTTTCTCTTTTACATGCTTATAAATATCTATTATGATGTTATTTTTATGTTAAGTTTTACATTTCTCCAAACTAGAATCCAAGCTTCTCAAGGGAAATTACCTTTTGTGTTGTTCCTGTCAAAAATAATGCCTACCACTTACTACCAGTCCATTTTACTTATTAGTCCCCAAATTCATTCATTTCTCTTTATCCCCATTGCCACTGCCCTAGTCTGAGCTACCATCAGCTCTTGCCCTCAATACTTTTATAACTACATCCATTTAGTTACTTTTCAATCCACATATTTTCTGCCCTGCAACCAGGGGGTTGTTTTTACAGAAGTGGATTTTATAATGCTTTACTCCTTAAAAACATTCAAGCACTTCTCATTCTTCTGAAAATAAAGACCAAAATCTTCAACATGGACTATAAAGCTGTGTGTGATCTTTATCTCTTACCACTTTCTCGCTTGCTCTGTTTTCCCACTTCCCTGGCGCTCTGAAAGTTTCTAAAATGTACCATTTTCCTCCCATCTAGGAATCTTCCATAGACTCCTTCCAAGTCTTCCCTTTGGCCAGGAAGTTTCTTCAGCTACACCCACTCCTAGCTTTAGACTTTAACTGGTGAATTCTTACTCTTCAAATTTCAGACCAAAGTTCAATATACCTGTATTTTGCTGGGTATGTTGTGCATTTTTTTGCCCAAATTTTTGAGAGAAAAATAAGGATGCACATTATACATGGGTAGTACTAATTCTGTAACTATATAAATGTTTTAAATTCTTTTATTTATACTTATGGGTTAAAAGTGTAACTCTAGAAAGCAGTAATGATATCTGTATGCAAAAGAATTCCTTGGAATATGATAATCCATTCTGTTTCTAAATATAAGTAAAAAATTGAATTAAAAAATTAAAATGAAAGATTTTTGTACTGAGAATTTTGTCCAAAAATGCGGGTGTGCATTATACATGGCAAAATACGGTATTGTGTGTCTGGCACGCGCTGTGTGTTAAGATATGATGGCGATCTGAAAATGCAGGGCTCTACTCTCCTACCCTTTTAGTCTAGAACAGAAACCTGTTTATAAACTCATCTGGCTCCCAACACTAACCCTTTCTAACCCTCTTAACCTTTTCACAGTATGTAAAAATACATATTTACACATTAATGGGATTGGTTTTTATCTCTCTCACTAAGTAGTAAGCTTCATGATTTGCAATATGTACTTGTGGAATAAATGAATTTATCATGTCCATTTAATAAAAACTTCTTAAATACCAACTATGGTATATACTGAAACTCAAACTTGACTTCGATAATTAATACAACATTTTGCATCTGTCAATGTATCTACATAAAGACAATTCTATGGTTAAAATTTGAAGCACCTGTTATTAAACACTCAGCCCAAGTTTATGTTCTGTAACACTTTTCTCTCATATAATGTAAGTTTCATTTCTATGCATATCTCTGTCTAATAGAAATTTTGCTCGTGCTCCTGTTTAAAATATCCTTTGATGAAACCACAACTTTAGTTAACTATAACTAAATAGTTAACTATAAAACGGATAGAATGGTCTCAGCGGTCTTTGCCACAATCATTTAAGTTAATCTGTTGGCAACATGAGAAAACGCACGATCCTTTGTATTTGGCAGGATATTAACTCATTTCAGCCACGGAAGCTGTAATTTTCTGAATGGTATCCTAGTGGCTGGCAAAATGCAGGTTTCCAGTCCCCTTCTCATGTGAACGTTCCAATTTACACACTGAGATTCTGGCTAGATGTGTGTTGATTTAAACTGACGCATGATGTGAAACATCATGAGCTGAACTCAGCAAGGGTGGTTTGAATTCTATTCTGTGAAAACTCTTCTTTTTAGCGCTAGTCGGGGATAAAGGAAAAGGCAGGAGAGAGTGGAAATGTTGGGGAAGGTTGCAGTCTCACAGGGTGTGGAAACTCACACGCACTTCCGTGGGACTTCATGCCGTCATCCAACAGTGTGATTCGTTCTTGACTTCTCCCCAAAACTAATTCCCTGCTCCAAATTCCCTCTCTGCAAAAAGTCCACTATTTGTGTGGTTACACAGTTTTGAAATCTTGGACTTCTGTCAGACTAATCTCTTTTTTTAAACCACAGGTCCGATAGGTTATCATGTGACGTTTTCTCCTCACTCTCTTTTTTTTAAACCACATCATTTGCATCCCTGTGACTTACATTACCTTCTTTTTCTTACCTGTTGAAGACATGTTTCTACACTATTTAAAGAACTGGCCAGTGGAATGCCATTCCCATAGACAAAAATGTGAATGATGCCCCATGGGCTGTGGAAGGAGGTGGGTCTGCTCTAGAGGATCATTTAACCAACAATTAAGGTGGTTTTTGAGTGTTTGATCCCTTCAAATAAAAAAGGAATTCACTATTTAATTTTAAGTTTGGATACTTATAATGGTAGTAAGTTCCTTTCTACAGTGTACTGAAATCCAACCTTTCTTTTGCGTCTTCCTATTTTTTCCATTTAATAATATAAATATTTAGAGAAACTAGTGCCTGGCAAGACCTGAACCTCATCAGATATGTTTTCTTTTCTCTAATTCTTTCATTCATGGTAGGTGTCTGGACCCCTCCCAAGGCCCCGTGAGCTGGGACAGAGCGGGAATGTACTTCCATAGATTATGATCTAATAGTTTTTTTAAGTTCTGTTTTCTCATAACTCGATTTAGTTTTACCTGAGGGACTACTAAATTCAGTTGAATATATGTAAATGAATGATACTATATAAAATATAGTATCTTTACAATATTTACTATATTTCTGCCATTCTGGGCAGAAATGTTTGTTAAGAGCCTAAACTCAACAGGTTGTGCATGTCATAGGCATTCCTTAAAACAATTATTTGACCAAAGTTTCCATTTTAGTTACCACCCAGGGCTAAAGAAATCAATAAATTTGATACATTTTCATAGACTCAAAATTGGGGGAGATATCTGAGCCTCTGTACTAAAGTGAAATCTGAAAAAGTAACTTTATTTTTATCTCTAACACAAAGCTTTATTAAAATTTCTAGGTGCAACATATACTTAAAATGGCAAGTTGGGCTTTTAATAATTGTTAATATAGCAAGTATTCTGTGTCTTGGAAGTTAGGATGCTTTATGCAGGATAACTTCACAAAAAATTATATAATATTTCTGCAACTATCTTTCCTGTTAAAAGATTACATATTTTCTAACAAAAGAGACATTAAAACATTCAAAAGCATATTTTTGCTCCCAATATGCCCTCAGAAGATAAAAATGATAGTGCCCCAGTTCCTTTTCTTTTTGAATATGTTAACAAATATACAAATAATTATTTGGGATATAAATTATGAAAGCTAGTTCAAATAGAGTGTGTACTTTGTAAAAGCAGCCTGTCTGATGTACTGACCACCTGCTTTGTAATTATGGCTGTTAGCATGATTTCTACAATCCAGAGGCAGAAGGAAGACAGCATGGCTACAGAATATGTAATTGGAGGAGGGGTGACCTTCTTCCTGTTCTCTGTCATTGCAGTACATGGTAATACTTCTTCGTGGACATGACAGGGTAAAGGAAACAGTCTGCTTTATTTTCTACCGTGGGCCCTGTAAGTCAGGGACCTTTTCAACAAACTTAGGTAGAGTAGCCCATGAAGCATCTTGTCAGGCTCTCTTTGGAAGGACCATAAAGTTATTTTTGCCAGCCCCTCTGTGTGTACTCTTGCCCTAACCTCTCTGTACTTCTTTGTATCAGGTTGATCAATGCTGTTTATTATAGTGCCCGCACCTTAGGATGAAATAAATTGTTTGAATTCTTCCCTTAACAGTGTAGTTCTTTTATATTCGAACATCCCCAGGGATGTCCTGATTGCCCTGTGTGGTGGGTGGGTTTCTGTCATCCTCTTACTGGAGCTTGAGGCTGCATTTGGTGCTTCTGTGGCACCCTGCTCTTACATGTTTCTCACAACTCACCTCTCTATGCCCTTCATGTGTTCCTATCTCTTTACCCATTTCTCAAATGCACGTGTTTCTCATGGTGGTGAATCCTGCTAACTACTTAATATCCATTCTTTCCTTTTTCTTTACCAATGGAATCCTGATTTTAATGGGGCCAAACTATATACTACAAGTAAATGTATTCACATCTTCAGACTCCTTTGAGAGCACTTTTGGGCAATGAGATGGAATCAAAAAGTCTGAAGGGTTAGCTTCCGGGGAAAACTATTGTTTTCTAGATAAAAAGGGATGTATGCCTTTTCTTTTTCCCCATCTTGCCAGGAATGAAAAGTATGCACATCAGTTGCCTGAAGGTAGACAAGCCAGCTTGTGACCTTGACAGTGAGACTCACATGCTCAAGAAGGCACAGCTAGATGGATCCTAGGTTCTTTATTTCTTTTTCAATCTGCCTACCCCTGGCTATAAAAATAAATCCTTCTTTACTTAAGCCACTATGACTTTTGTTTACTTTTAGCCCAAATCAAGTCATGCCAATCTCTGCCCTTGTGTTGTGTTTTTAATTTTTTCCTTTGTTTTATATTGTTTATACTATCAGTTAATGCAATATCCTTCCCTTTAATGCAAATTCCTTCCATGCAGAGCTTGGTTTTCTTTTATCCACGTACTTTAACTGTCTAACACACATCTGGTGAATAGCAAGAACACCATTATCTGATTCTTTATGCATGAATAAAAAACAGAATTGGGAATCACAGAATTCATAGAAAAGTCAGCCATTTTTGTACTATTCAAACTTATAATTTTATTACACTTTTTAAAATAAAAAAGTATGGTAATTTTTTAGTGGGAGCCCTAAGAAATAGTAATTTGATGCTTTGATGCAAGGTTCCTGACAACCAAGAGTTGAAGAGAACCCAGTAAAGGTAGGGAGTATCAAATGTTCTGGAAAGACGAGAGGAGAGAGAATGGCTGCTGGTGGGTGGTGGCTTGACTAATTGAGCGTGCACTAAGAGAGAGAGAAAGAGGCTGTGGGCTGAGAGCAGCAATCTTTCTGGTTTTACTCCTTTGCTAGTTTCTTGCTGTCCACCAGCACCATCACTTTAGAAATGGGCCCTATCTCTCCTGGACAACTTCTGTGGTCTCCAGCTTGGTCCCTTTAAAGTTCATCTGCAACCATCAGTAACCTATCTGAAATTAAAATGTGGTCATGTCAGTCTATTGTCCAAAAGCCCTTCAAAGCCCTTTATTGCCAGGGTTAAAAATCTAAGCATGGCGCACTAATCCCCCAGTGGTCTGCTTTCCCCAGTCCTTCCAACCCCACGCCTCACACTCCAGTGCCTTGTCTGCTGGGAATATTTTCACTTTTCTGCATGTCCTTTGATCCTCTTTGCCTCCATCTTCTCACATAGGTTATCTTTGTGGCCCATGTTCCTGGTCACTTACCTGGTTGCTTGGCTAATGCCCTTTAATTTCTAAAAATTATTCTTGTTTATTCTATCACAGTTATCCCCATTTTTCCCCCTTTACTCTCCTCCACCCAGCCCACCCCTCACTTCCACAGTCAATCCCCACACCATTGTTCATGTCCATGGTATTTGTCTTTGACTGCCTGGCTTGTTTCACTTAGCATAATGCTCTCTAGTTCCATCCATGCTGTTGTGAAGGGTAGGATCTCCTTCTTTCTCTCCGCTGTGTAGAATTCCATTGTGTGAATGTACCACAGTTTTGTGATCCACTCATTGACTGATGGGCACTCAGGTTGCTTCCAGCACTTAGCTATCGTAAATAGTGCTGCTATGAACATTGGGGTGCACAAGTTCTTCTGAATTGATGTTTCTGGGTTCTTAGGTTATATTCCCAGCAGTGGAATCACTGGGTTGAAAGGCAACTGTTTTTATTTTTGTTTTTAAAGGCTAGGGTCTACTTTGTCTGTTACAGAAGCTTTAACCATTTAATAGCTATGGATCCTTGAATAAACTACTAAACCCTTTATCTTCCTTACTAGTAAAATTGTGATAATAATAGCACCAACTTCACGGGGGTTTCTGTGAGTTTGAAACTGGTCAATATATGATAAAGTACTTAGAACTTAGTAAGTAAGTACATATGTGTTAGCATATAATATATTAGTTATCATTATAACAGAACTTCTCTAGCCATTTTAAAATAAATCTGAATTTGATATATCTGCACTTTGTGTCCTGTAATACCATGTGCATATTTTTACTTTTTGACTTATTGACAGAAGGTATGTCGTTGTGGAGCCAGAGTACGGGTTGGATTTTTAGTCCTACAGCTTTCTAAGTATTAGGCCCTAAGCATACCAGTAACCTCTCTGTTCCTTATTGTCTTCAGCAGTAAAATCAGGATAATGTAAGGTCTACTTCACGGGATTGTTGTGAGGATTAAATGAGTTAGTATATGTTAAGCTCTTAGATCCTGTGTGGCACATAGAAAATGACACAGAAATCTTTGCTGTCCTAATTACATGTTTGCAAATATGTTCTTAACCACTTGAAAGTGAGCTTTCTTCTTTTCCAACTTGCCTGAGATAAAACTGACATAAAACACTGTGTAAGTTTAAGGTATACAACATCATGATTTGATATATGTACATACTGAGAAATAATTACCACAATAAGATTAGTTGACATATCCATCACTCACTTAGCTACGACTTGTGTGTGTGTATGATGAGAACTTTTAAGATCTCTCTTAGCAATTTTCAAATATACAATACAGTATTGTCAACTATGGTCACCATGTTGCAAATTACGTCCTCAGAACTTATAAGGAGACCTCTGTATCTTTTGATCAATTTCACCAATTCTCCCCTCCCCCAATACACATGCCCACCAACCCCGGCAACTACCAACCTGCTCTCTGTTTCTATGGGTTTGAAAGTTTTAGATTTCTCATATAAGTGGGATCTAACAGTATTTACCTTCTTCTCTTAAGTGGGATCTAACAGTATTTACCTTCTTCTCTCTGATTTATATCACTTAGCATAATGCCCTTGAATTCAACCTATGTTGCAAATGTCAGGATTTCCTTTGTTTATTTTGTGGCTGAATAATATTCCACTTTATATATATGTATACATGACATTATTCTATTCATTCATCCATCAAGGGGTGTTTAGATTGTTTCCATGTCTTGGCTATTGCAAATAATGCTGCAATGAACATGAACATGCAGGTATCTCTTTGAGAGAGTGATTTCATTTCCTTTGGCTATCTACCCAGAAGTGGAATTGTTGAATTATATGGTCGTTCTATTTTTAATTTGTTCTTTGATCCATTTGTGTGTGGTTTAAATTCTATATGTTTATCAATTTTTCCAGCTTCCATTATTGATTTCTAATTTTATACCATTGTGGTCATAAAAGATACTTGATATAATTTCTATCTTCTTGAATTGTTGACACTTGCTTGGTGTCCTAACATATGATCTATCTCATGAATATCCCTTGTGTGCTAGAAAAGAAATTCCCATTATCTTGTAGATGGATAGTTGCTAGTTGTGAGGGGTCTTCTTGTGAGGGAAATTAAGTCAGGAAGCACCTATGTTGCTCTCCTGATGACTGAAAATGAGTTTTCTGAAAGTAGAGGTTGGGACATTCATTTTATAAATTTTGAGTATCAAATGATGCATGAGGTATAGAGTTGATGTTCATCAAATCTTTCTTAAATGAATAGAAGATTTTTTTCCACAAAGGAACACCATTAAAAGTAAAAACTGATGACGCTTTAATTTAAACATCCTCAAGTTTATTGCTCAGGAAGAGTGAAATTGTTGGCGTACAACAGGCTTCACCATTCCTCTGCTAGTATTTCTTTATTCCTGTCAGATTTGATAAGAGCCATAATAAAACTTGGAGGAAAGATTAAACTGCTGACACTTGAAATATCCAGTTAGAAAATCTGATGTTCTCCCCATTTTCACTCCCATAGTTCCTCACTGTGTTAAGCAAGTTTATTTCAGGGTGACTTAGGTCATAGAGATCTTATTCTGGGTGACAGATTATACTGAGCCTAAGCTCTGTATGCTTCCACCCCACTGCACTGTAATGGATGAAGAATTTGTTGAGTCTCCTATTTTATCATTGGGTTACTGGATAATTTGGGTCAGATGAGTTCCTCTTAGAGTCATACACTCACCGCAGGACCTTGGTCCCTCTGGGAACAATCTCCTCAATCAAGCTTGAAGATTTTACGCAAGAGTGTAACCTGATCAAGTTCGTATTTTGAAAAGATCAATCTGGAGTTCATGGGAAGAAAGATCGGGGAGGGTTGAGAGTCACAGTGGGAGACCAGTTAGAAGGCTGATGCAGTGGCCCACACCAGGGACCGAGGCAGAGACAATCACGGGGTGGAGAAAAAGGGAGAGATCTGGGAAACGTTAAGGATTCATAACAGGCAATGCTTGTTATTGACTAGAGATGATGGAGGATGTTAGAATGGCTCCTATGTATCTGTATTCTATTACTGGGTGCCTAGTGGGACTGTTAATCAGTGTAGAGAGAAGAGGAGAATCAAGTTTTATTTGGGAAAGGTAATCACTTCTGATGGATGTGCCTGGCAGGCAGTTGTTATAAGATCTGGAAGTCAGGAGAGGCAAAGGCTGGAGATAAAGTTTCAGGTGTCATTACTGTATGAGTATTAGTGGGAACCATGTCTGGGGATGACACCATAGGCAAAGTATATACAGCGAGACAATAAACAGAGAATGAACTCTATCTTGCCACAATGACAAACTAATTTACTTTTTAGGAGATAAGGAAATGGAGTACAAGAGATCTTGCAACATTTCAGAAACCTTCTTATGGAAAGTTCATTCTTAAGGTCATGGAACAAGCCTAGTATCTTTTCTCAGAGGTCTTAAAAACAAGCTGCTGGTTCATATTTATATGATTCAATAAAAAGGTATATGTGCAAAATATAAAACACAAACCAAAACAAGCTAACCACCAAGAAAACAAAACTCTGAGGTACATTCTTAGTTGTAAATAACCTCCATCCCTTTCAATCAGAGAAGCTACAGGGCAATCCTATACTCTGAATTTATAGCTTTTTTCCAAAGTGAAAAATACTTTTTATATCACCTTCTAATACACACACACACATAGGCACACCACTGACACAAAAGTTTTATAAAGCAATACTTAACCTTACTTCTTGCGATGTACTCTTGATATTCTTCATTCCATTCCATTTATTTTGTTTAATAATGCTCCTTTCTTTCTGTTCCACTGCAAAATAAATAAACTCTGATTCAACAACGTACAAAATTGATTTTGCAAACTACTGGAATGTCACAATCCGCAGTTTGAAAAACTCTGCTTTAAAATCCTATTGAACCTTAGATGAAAGATGAATTTTACTAGTAATACCTTTATTGCAAGCAGGCTAGTGTAAAAGAGTTTCTGGACTAGTCAGGGCCCTTGTGAGTCTTCTCACAGGAATCTTGCTGAGGAATTCCAAACCAGTTAGTTAATAATTTGTTCGTTTCCATTCAGCCAGCCTGATATTACGCTCTGCCTACTTTAGTCATGCACTGTGCTCCTTGCTGGGGATAAAGCATTCCATCTAGTGCGGATCCCGTTTGTGTTAGAAACTGACATAATTTCGGGATCCACTGTGAGAGTAAAAACGTAAAACGGCAAATATAAAATTAGATGTCAAAGTGATTATTTATGATGGAAAAAAAATCACAATATATTCTTCAAGTCTGAGGTCCCTTTTGTCTAAGATCCCTTTTGGCAATTTACCAAAAATGTTTATGCAATAATGCTTACTGACGGCAGCCTTGTTCCCTTCTCACCAGGAATACTCTATCTCTGCAACTTCCACTCAGAGAGGCCTCTCTAAACAAATGGACCACAACCTGACCTTTCATTAGCTTCAAAGTAAATCGACCTCTGTTTGCTTCTGTGTAAAAAGCATCAACCACTTGTGTCCTCTGGGCAAGCAGACACAAGTGGAAGGAGTGGTCAAATAATACATTATTCAATTATTTTGTGGGATGGGGAGATGCAGAGAACTAGGAGAGCATGGGGTAGGAAATCAGACCTCGTCTGCCGCACAGGGAAGACAACCCCGAGGAAAGCCAGGCAGAGCCAAAGCAGTCCGAGCTCACGCGCTGTAATCGCAGGCCAGGTCCGAGGGCTGCTGCTTCGCCAACTGCCTGAACCAGACCGGGATGCAACATATCCAGAAACTTAGAGTTAGTGTCCAGACATTTTTAAAGCAGTTTGAATCATAATTTAAAATCCATGAAATCTAGTAATAGGTTGAAGTATGCACTGTGCATGCCCTTCATATTCTTCATTTTGTTTTCCCAGAAATTCATTTCTCTTACATTGATAACAGTGTGACTATGCACAGACTCGGGGGTGAACCTGGTCCTTCCCCATTGGCAGACTGAGAAACACTGCCAGAGACTCTCCTTACACTGGAGCCCCGTGCCCCTCAGCCTTCTGTCTGCAATGCTTCGATAGAATTACCGTGGAAGTAAAATGCCATTTAAAATAAAGGCTAGACATCAAGAAGTATCACAATTACTTTAAAATAGAAAACTTTATAGTAAATAAACAGTATTGACATTAAAACTAGGATGTGAGAGTTAAGAAAAATTCGAAGTAGGACATGCAAAATTAGGATGTGGCACCTTTTAATAACCATATAGAACAAGTAAAAGGGTCAGTCCTTACATGGCACGAACTAATATAAAAGGAGTGCAAATGACGACGAAATTTGCATCTAGGAGTTGAGAACCAGTGGACACCATTACTCCCAACACCAGGCTGCTCTCTGGTGGAGAGTTCCGGGGGTCTGTGAGTCCCCGTGCCCACGTGGTTTTCAAGTCTGGGCAGGAGAAGACGCTGCGTCCTCTCGCGTGCGGGGCGTGTGCGTTTCCCTGTCTCCGGGGTTCACCGCAGAAGCAGCTCCACGGATTATCGGGCATCCCCAGGTGAAGAGCATCTCTTAGAAATACACGGGCACCATCTTTCAAAATCCAGAGCAAGGTTAACTTTTTGACATTTATGGATTAGGAAAGAGCTTGCTTCTAAACATTTCATTTCATTTCACGGTAATCAGTAAAAGAGTGTTTGAGTATTAATGAAAGGGTAATGCATTTTACTTAAACTTTAGCTTTTCATTCACTTTTTTGTGTGTAAAACTGCATCCTCTTTATTTTGCCTACTTTAACTTCAGAACAAAATTTCTTAAGTAAATTTATATGATTCCTTTTGCCAATAAATAGTGAAAATTCAGTCATTTTTAAGAGAGGATTTATTAATGCAGTAAAAATAAACTATTTTTATAAGTTGCTTATTATAAAAATATTCAAAGTGTGAGTTCTTTCAATGGAGCAAACTAGCAAACTGTCTAATGTGTTTATAAGTGTCTAATTCTTGCAGGGTGTATGTCATTATATTAAAAAATAATTCACAACTCTGTCATTTTTTTTCTTGACAGATTTAGAACATTGTATATTGTATTAGGTGCATTTAGAAGTGTTCCCATACTTACAAATTAGCGAGAATGGATGACTTTCCCATTGTAGCTTTCTTTAGCCATTATGTCATAATTGCTTAATTTAGACAAAGTAATGTCATGTCACACTGGTAATTTAGCAAAGATAAATCACATTTTTATTAGGTTGTTTCCCCCTCACGTAGTTAGAATTGTGCACTCTGAAGGTGTTGGTGAAATTTATAAATGGGATCTACTTTGAACTGAATTTTAGGGGGAGAAATCTTAACTGAGATTAATGCAGAAGAGATTGTTTACTTGCATTTTTATTTTTTGTTATTATTGTTTGTGTACATCACTTAAGTTTCAGAAAATTGGGACAATTTTATAGAAATGTCCTGTACTCGAATTAGAACACATGGATTGTAAGTGATGCATTAAGTCAGTGGAAATATACCTGTTAACAGGAAAGGACACACATGTCCAGAAAGGGGGCTTGGTTCCTGTTGGATGAACTTTTTCTTTTTTCTTTTACGAGTTCATGTTGCACCATAACAAGGAAATGTAAGCGGCTGTTGGATAAATTGATGATGATGATGTTTTCATAAATCATGCTCCTGCGAATGCTGTCTGATGTGCACAGTGTGACAAGCATAGACCGTTTTGTGTTGGTTAGAACACTGCATAACCATTCTCCTAACAGCATCAAGGAAGGAATGAATAAATGCACGGTATTGGAAATATTTGGAACATTGATTAGAAATCATCAAACCCTCTGAAATGTTTATAGAGATTTGCTAGAAATTCAGTCATTTCTGAGACTCACTTGCATAGTGTGATAAGTTGGTCAGGCCCATTTTCCAGACTCCTGCAGGAATTTTATCCAAGCAACAGCAGCCCAGGCTTACGTGCTTTAATTTCAGCGCATTATTTATTCTTCTGAAGACACAGTTCAAAGAGAAAAGTATGCGTTGCAGATGCTGTGGATCTAATTACAGAAGTACACAGATGCCATGAAAAATTTACCTTCGGGCCCAGGATATAAGTTCAGGATTTGAAACTCAGGAGTCTGTTGAGGTGAGATTCATGGTTCTGTAGCAAACAAACGTGACAGATTCTGGAAATGATGGCACCTGCTGGTGCTTTCCTCCCATTGTGCTAATAAAGTTCATCTGCGCCCAGTGGTGCAAAACAGACTGAAATTCAGCCTTATTTTAGTTGACTTCTTAGGGCTAGTTGTGACATACAATTACCAAATTAGATATGTATAATAAAAGAAATACAATTATGTAACGAATTACAAGCGCAATTTAATTGTTCGTAAGTAAGGAAGTTATGAGGAGGAGAGTAAATTTTTGGAGTACATTTTGGATAATATATGTCAATATTAAAATGGTGTCACTAGATCCCACTGATAAAAATCCATTCTAAAATCTAGATAAGACGTTATCCATTTACGCTCTTTAAAGTAATCTTTTCCCCACAGACATGGATGTGAGAAATTAGCTTTCCTGTAGCCCAAGTACATTATTACATAGCAAAAAAGAAAGGAAAGATCAGGGGAAAGGGAAGCTACTCAGTAGAGGCCAGGAGCCTCTCCACACTGAATTTTAAGTGCTGCTTCTGATGTAATTTTCTTCTTTTTCATTAATAAAGGGTATTAAGGAAGTAACACAAACAATAACTGTTCACATAGCCCCTTTCACAAGATATTCTTAGGGGCTTGCATTTTCTGTGCCTCTTATCTGATGGTGGAATAGAACTGATGCAGATGGTGGAGAAACAAATTCTTTGCAAGTGGATGCAATGAGCAATATGGTGTAATCTTGGACACAATGTTTCCATTGTGTTTGATGCATTCATTCATTTGCAGATGCATTCATTTGCAAATTACTCACAGCTCATATCTCTTTTCAAACTAAGAATATGTCATTCCAGGAAGGCCAGTACATCCGTGACCTACTAGATTCCTTAAAAGGCTGACCTCGTTCTGCTTCTCTCTGTCCCCTCCTATTTCCTTTGAGAGGCTGGAAGAGCCTCTGTGAAGAGCGCATGGGCCTATTCGGATTATAAAGTTAGTTCCCCAGCTACTCAGGCCTGTATATTTTTCCTACAAATTCTTCATCGTACATCTATTCATAGATAAATTTAAACTAGTGACATTAACCATATGTTCTTGGAGCAATCGTGGGAAATAGAAAGAATTATGCTGGTTAAGTTTATTCTGCTATAATGGACATACAATAAGCAGAGGGAAGACATACTTAAATGGATACTGAGTTTATTTAGTAGGGGGAAGGTATCTTCCACATTCACATATTGGGTCAAAGTTATCTATAATGCTGGGAGAATAAAAGGGGTAGAGAGCAATGAGTAAAGGAAGAGAGTAATTAGTAAAGGAAGTAACACCACAAAAGGAAACCTTAGTAAGATAGAATAAAATTCTCCAATAACCAAGAATCAGTGCTTGGTGGTTACCAGTTCACAAAGTTTCTGTTTAGATTGTTCAAGACGAATCTGTTGCCTGCCACGTGCCAGTGCTCGATTCTGAGTTTTAGAGATGAACGAAACAACCTCCACCTGCAAGGAGCTCGCGGTTGACAAAGGCAGCGGAGCAGAGGGAAGTCTGCTTGTGCAGGAAACCCATCCTTGACAATGAAATCCCTGAGCTGAAACTTGGAGAATGATGAAGTGTCAACTAAAATGCCTTCGGGGAAAAGAGCGAAGACTTGTCCATCCAGGAGACTCAGAAAAAGCGGGTGTGGGAGATGAACAAGCAGCTTCGTCGTGGCGTTATGATCTCCATTCCGGCACTCAGGCCTCTTTGTCACGCTCTTCAAATTCACTGAAGGCTCATCCATGCATTCATTTAAGGGTATGATGACTTGACTCAGACCTTTTTCTACTTTGATGCTATTCAAGGTATTATTATTAATGATAGGAACAATTGAAATAATTTTTTCCCCTTCCCCACTGCTATCTGATCTTTGGCACCCACTCTGAGGAAAGTATTAAAACAGATCAATAGAAACAGTTTGTGAGGAACTGGGAAAACTAATGTTGATTGCTAGGAACCACTACTCTTGGCACAAAATGAAAATCTCCATTTTCCTTTTTTGGACATTAGAGAGTGTATTGTACCTCAAAATATAATCTATAATAATTATCATGCAATTCTGTGGGAGAATATGGAAATGTCAGGGAGGAAGCTGGATGGATAAGGAATTGTTTGCAAAGGTCATTGGTGGCTCAGTTATTGTCACTCTGAAGGGAAGTGTCTAGTTTCTTGCTTCTTGACTCTGTCATCACTTTTGGATCATCGACATTGAACTGAAACGTTAAAAGTATTATTGCCAATGCTGCAGTATTCTTCCCTTCCTTTCTCTTTCTACAAATAGTGATAGGAATGGCGAGCATCTCTTATGTAGTTGGCATTAACATACATTTAAAAAATCTTCACCATGTCCCTTCCTCATAGGCAGGCATATTGTATTCTGGTCTTACAGATGAAAGTAAAATAATTCACTTGAAAAGTCATACAGCCTATAATGTGGGGTGAATGTCCCAGAAGTGGCTTTTCTGACCCCCAAACCTATGTTGTCCACTGTTTTCAACCACCTGTGCAGCAACGCCTTCTTTACACACACACACACACACGTACACATACACATCTCAATAAAATACGTGCACATTGCACATTATAACCTTGCTGTTATCTCAAGTTTTCTTCCTTGTGGAAGGAAACATCTCCATTGAGTAAAGAGGAACTAAATGTCCTCCATTACTCTAACTGGAAAAGATCATCTTTACAAGTTGATTACTTGATACCCTCTATATGCTGAAAAGAACATAAACATCATTATTATTTACTTTATTTTTTAAAGTAAGCTTTTAAACATTTGGAAAAGTTCTAGATTTACATTAAAGCTGTTAAAATAGTGCCGAGGGTTCCTGTAGTTTTCGTCTAGTTTCCCATGATGTTAACATCGCGCACTGTCCAGTTGTGAAAAGTCAGTAAAATTGGCACCATTGCTATTAATTATACTACAGACTTGGACTTCACTAGTGTTCTCGCCAATGTCCTTTTTTCTGTTCAGGGTCCAGTCCGAGATCCCACACTGTGTTTAGTGTTCATGTTGCCTTAGTCCCCTCTGGTCTGCAGTGGTTTCTGAGGTGTTTGTTTGTTGTTTTCTTGACTTTGGCCCCTTGGAAGAGAACTTGTCAAGTATTTTGTAGAATGTTCCTCAATTTGACTCATAGGGTGTATTTGTCACAACTGGCTCAGGGTTATGGGTTATTGTGAAGAATACCAAGATGTGAAGTGCCTTTTCTCATTACATATTATCAGGAGTGCGAGATATCAGTGGGGAGGAAAACCATCTCTCTTCTACTTATTTTAGATTCTTGTCTTGTTCTCTGTAACAAAATATAGGTTAAGATTAACAAAAAAAAAGCATGCAAATTTATTTAATGTACATTTTACATGGCACGAGAGTCTTCATAAGGACATTCAGATCTGAAGAAGTGGTTGAACCTGAGTGTTTTCATGCCAGGTTTGAAGAAGAGTGGAAAGTTGTAGACAAATGTGAAAACACAAACGGAGTATGGGTGAAATGTGGCAAATTAGGGGAACTTAGCAAGGCCTGTTCATTTAGGCGCCTCTCGGCATCCTTCCATCTTCGGTGATAAGGATGTTCCTTTTTCTCTGAGTATAGAGAGGGTACCTCTCACATGGAGGTTTTATGACTTAGTTCAGGGGTAGATCAAAGAATCCTTCCTGCACCTGTCGTTTCTCAAATTCCTTCAACTTAAATGATCCAACATGGATGCTACGGTGCCCTATTTTGAGGTAGGATGCCTGATTCCTATCAACGTCAACCTGACCTAGCCCTAGCGATATTAACCAAACCACCCGTGACTTGGTTAAAGTTGTGTTTGCCAGGTTTCTTCACTGAAAAACTACTTTGTTGCAGGTTGAATTGTGTCTTCTAAAAAAGATATGTTGAAGGCCTAGTGCCCAGTACCTGTAAATGGGGCTTTATCAGGAAATAGGGCCTTTGCAGATTTAATCCAGTTAAGAGGAGGTCATTAGGGTGGGTCCTAATTCAATATGACAAGAGTCCTTACCAGAAGAGGAAAACGACAGGTGGAACATGAGACACAGAGACACACAAGGAGAATTTCATGTGACAATGGAGGCAGAGATTGGAGCGGAGCAGCTGGAAGAGGCCAGGAAAGGCTGATTCTTCCCTGCACGTTTCAGGAGGAGCGTGGCCAGCTGGCAGCTTGGTTTCAGATTTCCAGACCCCAGAACTGGGAGAGAGTAGTTCTCTGCTGCTTTGTGCCGTTCGGTTTGTGGCATTTTGTTACTACAGTGCTAGGAAACTCAGACACTATTCATTTTCCATCCTGTAGCATTTGTAAGCAAGTCACTAAATCCAGGTCATACCAAAGGTATAGAATTTGCTTTTATGTATACATTTTGAAAACTCTGGACAGAGCTTGCCACTATCTCTTTATTCTCGTTAATCTTTGGCTGATGACATGGGCAATGGAAAGACTGGACGACAGCCACTGACCACTGCAATGCGTTTAAGCTTATCAGAGAGTTCTCTTCAAGGGCAAAAATGAAAGTCTACTCATTTGCATTCCCTCCAATAACACTATTCTATTCTAATGCAGAGAGTCATAATAGATTTTTTGTAGCCTTTGCTTAACACAGTACTGAATGAACGAATGCAGTAAGAATGCAGTTCTTAACTCAGGTCTTTTCTGTGAAATTCTTCAAAACACGTTTTTATTTAGCACTAATTTGATTGAACTAGCTGGACAGTGTGGTTATACCACTTGAACCATTTATACGAGTTGAAACTATAGTTCCAATTCTTTTCTGTAACAGAAGGAAAGAAGGACTATCAGATTAAATCTATTTATGTGTAAAACTTCCAAAGTAAGTTGTGGTTTCAACTGTATTTCCCCAATGTAAACTGTGGTTTCAATTGTGTTTGAGGAAGCTAATGCATTTTATTTCTTCTTTGCCGTTCTTTCTTTCTTCTTTTCTTTTATTTACAAGAGAGGCCACTTTCCGGGGAACTACGTGTATAGATATTTGCTTCAAGTATACATTAAGTCTGGATATAAGACAAAAGAAGAAACATACAAAAGTTTAGTTTTTGCTACCCTGTTTGCAGTAATAACACCTATTTTCTGAGACTTGAGCTTTTCATTAGATTTACCTTAAAATTTAATTATGTAAAACCAGTGCATTAGAGTTTGTGAAATCATTGTAGTCTGAAAGATGATCCCTAAAGATTTGCACTCCCAGGGGAGCTGGGAGGTAGCATCACCAATTACCCAAATATGCGTAATGCTAGCCCATTTTTCTTCCTACATGATGCAGCATTTATTGGAAACAGTCCAAACCCATACATATGCTCCAAAGTGTCCATTTAGCTTAGCAAAAAAAGAAGTGTTTCCTGTTACATTATACAATATTGGCCATCAATTACTTTTAAAATGTGTGCTGCGGAGGATTTAAGTAAGCATGCAGATAGAAATGACAATATCCCACACTTTTGTCATATATTAAAAACATTAGAAGATAACTTCTAATAGACACAGTATGTACATATTGGGCTTCTTATATAAAAATATATATACACATACATATGTATATTTGTGAGTGTGTGTGTATATATATATATATATATATATATATATATATATATATATGATTAAAACAGTTTTTATTTTAGATATGGAATATAATGACCTTACTGTTTCTATATGAGTCCACTAGTTTAATTATTTTTATGAGTACATCTCTTTGACCATTCCTCATCAAATTAATCTCCAAATCATGGCAATGAGTTTGTTTAGAGACAATCTTAGAGAAGAAGGAGTCTGGGGAGTGAGGCAGAGAGACTGATGATCATACTTTAAGTCTAAGATACCAGACAAGGAGATGTTTTATTTTCTGTAATTTCTTGTTATTGTTCAATTATCACATTCTCAGGAAGCTTACTGAAGTGAACAAGTGTAATATCGTCTGAGTTTGCTAAGTATGTATCCAGTTTATGACACAATAATTATTGGCAATCATGGATTACTGAATGCATCTTCAACTGTCAATCACAGAAGCCATAGTTAGGGACAAAGAGAGAAGAAATGAGAATCAAACAGTCTGAGGCAAATGCTGTGTCCTGGATCTTTATGAAAAGCTGCCTCCATATTTCTTTTTACGTTTGGTTTCAGTTGGATGCATCATGCAGGGAAACTTCTGAGGGCCAAGCGCTGGGTGTCACACAGAGGTAGTGATAGTGTGGCACCAAGGAGAAAATAGATTTTCATTTTTCTAATTTCCTTAAGGAAAAAAAATGATGTTATATTTTGATGAAAGAAGAGAAGCCACCTAGCAGAACTGAGCCCTGCCGTCCCACCAAAAACCCCTATGGATTTATTTATCAAATCCCTTGTTTTACACAGTGTTTTTTCTTCAGCAGTTTTAGCAGTTGATGTCGTTTGTTTAAGATTGCCATCCAAAGGAATAAATCTCCAGACTCCCCCCAGGTATCCTGCCATATTCCTGCCGAGTCATATGTTATAAAAGTCTGGCTACAGCAGGTCAGGACAGATTAGTTGAAAACATAGCATGTAAATATATAACATGTAGGAGTCATGAAAAAATAAGAAAATAAAGCAAAAGATATTCTTTCTTCAAATTGCCTTAAATTAAGTTCCAAATATTTTAAAATATTTGTAGTTTTCTAGGGGAGAAATTGTGTTACCCGCGTGGAATGATAACTTCTAGAACGCTGCTTTTGAACATGCCAGGTACTTGCATAGATTAAAATGGAATTTATGAGTATACCTATGAATATTTTTGAATATGATTTCTTATATTTTAAAGAGAGGCCAAATTACTCAGTTTTCTCTTTGGGTCATTTTATTAAGAATTCAGCTTGTTAAAGACTTTAAGGCCTCTACTTTAAATTCCTTGCTCTCCTGGTTCTAGTCCTTTGCCAATCAGAGAGCCTTCAGCCCATCAAGCTATAGTGTTTAGAAACCATCAAATCTGTTGGACTTTATTGTATAGTGTCTATCAACTCTCTTATGTTCTAGTAATAAATTATCCCCGAACTCAGAAGAGTAACATCACAGCAGAAGAGCTCATCTTAGCTTCATGGTGTCTGGGCCTCAGCCGGAAAGATTCGAAGGATGGAGTCTGGAGTCATCAAAAGACACTGTTACGTGTCTGGCAGTTGATGGTGCATGCATGCCTGGGACCCCAGCTGGGCTATTGGCTGGCACTTACACGTGGCCTTTCCATGTACTCCTCCATGTGGGGCATGCTTGGGCTTCCACATAGGATGCCAACCGGGCTCTAAAAACAGGTATTTTAGGCGGATCTGATGGAAGCCACACCACATTTTATGAACTAACCTCCGAGGTCACAAAGTTTTCACACCTCTGTAATTACAAGGGGAGGAAATATTGACCCCACCTTTTGATGGACAGAGTAGCCAAGTCACACTGAGACTTAGAGTTGCGGGATGGGAGTTGTGGCAGCCACTTTTGCTTTTAATTTTTATTTTTTTAATCTTTACCTGAGGACATACTTATTAATTTTAGAGAGAGCTGAAGAGAGGGAGAAAGAGAAACATTGATGTGAGAGAGAAACATTAATTGTTTGCTTCTCATATGCACCTGGACTGGGGACTGAACCCACAACCTAGGCACGTGCCCTGACCAGGAATCAAACTTACAGCCTTTTGGTTAATGGGATAATGCTCCACACTGGCCACAGCGTGGCAGCCGCTTTTGGAGAGTGCGTTCTGCCGCATTTTCGTTCCTCTCCGTATCTGCAATGACTGCTTCAGATCTGCGACTCAACATCTTTTGCTGGGACTTTAAGGCCAATGGTCGCCTATCTGGTCTCCCTATCTTCACGCTCATGCTCTTCAAAGCCATGCTCCACAGAGCTGGAAAGGTGACCTAGCTAAAATGGAAATTTGTCCGTAATTCCTCTGCTCCAAAATTTTCAAGACTCCTTGTAGAAGAAAGGCTCTCCCCTGGCACAGTAACTCTTCACAATCTGTCTGTCAAATTGTCCAAGCCACTTACATGGTACTCTTCAACAAAAATAAGTTTCTTGCAGTTTTCACTTATCCCTTCCTCATCACACATATACACACACTTCCCAGGCCTCTTCTGGGGTGTTCCTCTCCATTGTATTCTTCACCAGGTACATCTTCCTCTAGCTAATGCAATCAATTCTCTACAAATAGGGTCAGGCGTTACCTCCTCCGCACAGTTTGCAACCTGGTTTCAAATTTTCTTCTAAATTGTAATTCTCATTTCTATCCACTTTGCCTCATTTTTCTCATTTATTGAAAGGAAATACAATCCTCAACTCATGTGGCTGTTATAAAAATTAAATGAATTTAAGACAGGTAAATTTCTTATAACAATACCCAGCATATGGGAAATGCTCAAATGATATTAAGTATTAAGTATTGTGATATTAAGTATTGTGATTATTAGCCACTTGCATCTTATATTTCTGGTAAACTGAAATAATTCCAGAAAATGTCTTTATTTAATGTCTTTATGTTTTTCCTCTGCATGAAATTCTCTACCTCAATCCCTGTCTAGACACATTCTACTTGTCCCCAAATTCTATTTTAAATCCCACAAATTCTCAAAGAAGTCATCTGCAGTGGACAGAATACTTGTGCCCTCCTCCCTCCAGATCTGTATCTGGATGGTGATGGTGTTAGGAGGTGGAGCCTTTGGGAGGTGTTTAGCTCATGAGGGTAGAACCCTCATTAATGAGATTCATGCTCTTATGAAAGAGACCCCAGAGAGCTGGCTTTCCCTTTGCACCCCAAGAGGACTCAGGGAAAAGGTGGCTATCTGTGAACCAGGAAATAGATTCTCACCACACACCGAACTTTCCTGTGCCATCAACTTGGACTTGGCCAGCCTCCAGAACTGTGGGAAATAAACGTTTGTAAGCTTGTAAGCTATCAGATTCATGGTATTTTTGTTATGATAGCCTGGATGGACTAAGACAACATCTATCTTTTCTGAACTTTAAAGCCTTCATACCTTTTTTTATATACCTTGTTGAAATCTGTGTATTCAATTTTTATATTAATTTATTTAAATGTGACCTTATGTATGGAATCATTGAGGATAAGGATTACATATACTTTTATAACTTTAATTCCTAACATCCTACCTTGCTTGGAGTAAGCTGACGTTCAAGGCCTAAATTAGACTTAAGACAAAAGAATTACTTTATCAGAGATTTTGATATTATTAAACCAAAGTAATTGTATGTTAAATTTGAAGTTTAGATTTTCAGCCAAAGAGAACATTAAAGGAGTAGTTGGAGGACATGGTGGTAGTGGGCTGGGTCTTGTAGGAAAATGTGGGTTGGATTTGGTAAGCATTTGGTATTCCAGAGAAAAGGAGAAAGCACAAAAGTTGTCGGGTGGATGCACCTACGTGAACAATGCATTTGGCAGGGAAGGCACCGGATGTGCGGGATGGGGAAGAGAGCTTGGCTGAGGTGCACTGTGAGTGTAACGGGAGGAATAAGAAAGGTGGAGCTAGTAACGAAGTCTTGAAATCCTCCGCTTTTTTCTGTAGGTGATGTAAAGCCATTAAAGTCTAGATGTGATCAAACTGAGTTAAGGGAAATTGCATGGGGAGAGAACCACTGAGGTGAACTGATTAGTAAAGGCATCTGATCTCAAATACTTTCTCCGTAAATGTTTAAAGAAAATCTAATTTGGATGTGGATATATTTGCTTTTCCACCAGCAATCCTATTTTATAAGCTTGAGGTTGCTTTTTAGTTGAGGATTTTCAGTCACTCCCAACTCAGGCGGGAACCAGTTCAGTAAATGACCCTGGGGCGACAGCGGCACAAGCCAATTACAATTCTCGGGGGATTTCTGCTCAGGGTCTATGTCACTCTAATTTCAATTAACATACCTCTTAATTAGAAAGACATAGAGGTAAAGAGGGTGATACTTTGAATTTGTTTCCCCTTATTTAGCTTTCTGTCCATTTGATACATAAGATAGCATAGGTGGATGGAGGGCCAAAATCACGGAGAATTTTATTACCACCATAAAAATGTTAGGTCAAATAAATTATATGCAATTTAAAGTTTACTCCAGGCTCCACATTTGCCTTGGAGAAATTGTGTAGTTGTGCTTTAAAAGCTATTTCTGTGGACTCTAAATGTCAAACTGTTATGGACAGTGTTCTAATTAAGCCAACACCATACATAGAAATTAGGTCTTTAATTTAATTTCCAACAGAAAAGTCTGCAGTAGAGCTACTTACCTCAAAAATAGCAAAACGACAAGTGAAACAAGGGTTGCTTCATTGTGCCAATTGAACTTCAAGACACTGTCATTGGCAAATATGTCAATTACCTGTACGATGGGGTACTTTCGATTCGTAAACAGAATGTTACTTCAGCCAAAGGGAAGCAATACCTTGCCATCCCAGCCTTCCGATCTTTCCTGAAAGCTGGATAACCCGACCTAAACTAGGAAGTGCTGAGATAAAGGTCAAAGGAAGTCATTGCTTCCTGACCTGAAAGCTAACCGTATTCACATAGGAAGGGGAGCACCTTGTAATAAAAACGGTAAAAGCAATATGTAATAATGTATTCAACAAAGATGGTAACATGAATTTCTACTGAAAATTTTTACAGGTATTAAGCACAGATATCTGGAGGTAGGAGTCCCTAATCTAGGGCTTTACGTAAGCTTTCTTTAATTAAAGAAGAGAAACACTTTTATTTAATTTCAACAGAACCTGTGAAATGTTTTCATCATTTCATACACATTGTGATGAGACTGTTGTGAGTAACAGAAGCTGGGCTGTTTCTTTTCTAGGTCAAAAAAATAGCTTCCATATTGTTGAATGTTTACCTTGTAAATGCTTCACATAAGTCATCTTATTTATTCCCCACCAATTTATGTGGTTGATATAATCACTCACGTTTTGCAGCCGAGGAAGCTGTGGTAACAGTGTTCAGGGACATTCCCAAAGTTACAAACGATGAAATGTGTCAGTGTTTGGATCCAGGCTAGTGTGAATTCAACATCTGAACTACCTCCCACAACATTTTAATGACTGTCATGCAGTGTCTTAGGATATTCCGTGGAGACGATATTTTAAAGTGTTAAATCAACATTGGCATTGGGCTTCTGCTGCACCTTCAGTGCGCTCCTATTAATTAGGACATCTTAATGCTAAAACTGTGAGGCTCGAGGGCACCATGGCACCTTTATGCAAACTGAGTTAGGAAAGGTTCAATTTGTAACTGAAAAGCCGCTTTTTCAGATCCCTCATGTGATGAATGGAACCGTTGGTTAGAAAGGAAATGAAACCATAAATTGAAATAATTCTACTTGCTTTTCAGTCTGGGTAACTTAGTCTTAGTTCGGCTCCTTTCCTGATCCCATTCCTTTTCCTGTTCAGGAAGTAGTATAATTGGAAGGGTAACAGCCCTTTATATTCAGGACAATCTTTATGTGGCATGGTTCAGGCATTTAGAACTCAAATGAAGCTTAATACCATAGTTTAAATGAACATTTTACTTCAGACTGAGTGCGAAGGCCTGAGGGTCTGTGCGCCTGCCAAATTCTTATGTTGGAAGCCTAACCCACAAAGACGATGCATTGGGAGGCGGTCCTTAGGGAGATGCTTAGATCATGGGAGTGGAGACTTGATGAAGGGGATTAGTGCCTTTACAGAGAGGGAGCATGGAGGTCCCTTGCCTCTTCCTGTGAAGACAGTGAGAAATCTCTGATCCGAAAGAGGGCACTGACCTGACCATGGTGGCACCTGGATCCCAGACCTCCGGCCTCCAGGGCTGTGAGAAACAAACTCCTGTTGTGCGTCAGCCACCCAGTCTGCTGCATTTTGTAATAGCAGGCTGAATGGACTAAGGCACTGAGATCTCAAAGTTGTCATGCAGGAAGGCTCGCTTTTTACTCTTGTTTCCTTACCTTAATACATGTAGTCATTTTTAACTCGGAGTCATGCCTCTGTAGCTCGCTGTATACCTTGCATATCAACTAGAGCCAAGGGCTACTTCTTGGGTTTGTCCTGTCCATTTCTAATTTAGGAAAATGGGATGCAGCAGCCTCCTTGTACTATTTATATACATTCAATACTTCTACACCTTTAAGCCCTCAGGGACATTCAAGGAAACTTTACACTTTTATGTCACTTCCTACTCAGATTCAAGGCCATCAGAATTATAATTAATTTGCATTTTAGACCCTTGTGTAAGAGAATATCACTTCTTGGAAATGCTACTGGATGACAAAATAAAGAGGCATCCAGTGCTCTGCATACACTTAATTAGAAATTCCAGTTAATTACTCATTATGACCCTTTACATTTCTGGAAATTTACAGAGAAAATTGTTTCTTCCACCTTTGTGTCAAAATAATCTGTCCAGCAGATTTTCTTTTTATTGTATGATCTTTTCTTTTTGTATGAGCTTCTCTCTCTTTTTGTACAATGAAATCCTTAAGCGACCTTTGTTAAAAATACCTTTCTGTCTCAATGTTTTCCTTTATTTTTCAGTTGTTAAAAAACAGCCCAAGTCTGAAAAAAAAAGGCAAATTTTATAGTTAGGTACACTAAAAGCACAGCATGGAAGAAAATAAATATTTTTAAAATTTAACAAACACATATTTTAAGTGCTTTAAAATATTAGGTTATTTAATCTTTATAATAAGCCTATCGGGTGGAATACCGTTCTCTCATTTTACAGATGTGACTACCTTTGTAAATGATGTATGATATTATTATATATTAGATACTATCATGAGATAGGCAATGACAAATTTTTGAAATCTGTACACAGGTTTAGAAAAATAACAGAAGTGTTGATTACTAGTTTCTTTAAAGATTTGTTACTTCTCTCTGTGGCCACTTTCTCGAGTTTAATCTCAATGGTGAGTGAAATTCATATTATGAGCAGCTTCTTAAGCATTTTCTTGGACAAGTTCCTGAAGTTAATTCTGAAGATGAACTTAGTGTATTAAATTCTGCACCAGAGTGAGTCACATTATAGTGAAGTTCCAACATGCTTTTATTTTTATAGTTAGAGAAGCAAATTAAAGGAGATTTCGTTTGCTTTTGAGCCATTCCCCAATTTAATTGTTCACACTTATATAATAGGTGGTAGGTAGCATAGCCCATTGAAATGGACAGCCAAAAGCAATTGAATTCTCTTTGTTCCTTAATGGTCTGTGTAGTTTTAGGTAAATCCTTTCTGAATTTTGTTTTCTTTTCAATAAAACAAGAACAATGGCACTTTTATACTTCTACCTCCCTCCTAGGAATAGTCTATGATAAAAACTCAAAAGAGCTCTTACTCAGGAGGAAGGAGAGGCACAGTTGTGTGTCCCCTTTTCTTTTTTTTATCTTTTGAGCTTATGTTAGACCCCTGGTAATATTATCCACTATTCTTGCCTGAATGGCATTTGTGATTTTGATGGACCAAGAACACTTGTGAAATTTGTCAAGCATCCTATTATAAAAGCTTTTGATAAAAGCAATATTTTAACACTTTTCTGACTGTAGAAGCCTTTTCCTTGAGGTTGTATCTGCTTTGATACATTGGGCAGA
>VMDR010012224.1:0-26948 GCA_007922815.1 Macrotus californicus | reverse complement strand
GAACACAGTATGTGCTTCCACTTATTTGTATCTTTTCTTCAGTGTCTTACAATTTTCCAAGCACAGGTCTTTTACTTCTTTGGTTAGGTTTATTCCTAGGTATTTTATTCTTTTTGAAGCAATTGTGAATGGGATTGTTTTCTTAATTTCCCTTTCTGTTAGTTTGTTATTGGCATGCAAAAAATGCAACTGATTTCTGGATAGTAATTTTGTATCCTGTTACTTTGCTGAATTCATTTATCAGTTCTAGTAGTTTGTTGGTGGAATCTCTGGGGTTCTCTATGTGTAATATTATGTCATCTACAAACAATGACAGTTTTACTTCATCCTTTCCAGTTTGGATGCCTTTTATTTTTTCTTGTCTAATCGCTGTCAGTTGGACTTCCAGTACTATGTTGAATAAGGGAGGTGAAAGCGGACATCCCTGTCTTTTTCCCGACCTTAAGGGGAATGCTAGTAGTTTTTGCCCATTGAGTATGATGCTGGCAGTGGATTTGTCATAAATAGCCCTTATTATGTTTAAGTATGTTCCCTCTAATCCCACTTTGCTGAGAGTTTTTATCACAAATGGGTGCTGGATTTTATCAAATGTTTTTTCCTGCGTTTATTGACATGACCATGTGGTTTTTATCCTTCATTTTGTTTATGTGGTGAATCACATTTATTGATTTGCATATGTTGTACCAACCTTGCATTCCTGGAATAAATCCCATCTGATCATGGAGTAAGATCTTTTTGAAGCATTACTGTATTCAGTTTGCTAATATTTTGTTGAAGATTTTAGGATCTGTGTTCATCAGGGATATTGGCCTATAATTTTATTTCTTTGTAGTGTCTTTATCTGGTTTTGGAATTGGTTAATGCTGGCCTCATAAAATCAGTTTGGGAACCTTCCTTCCTTTCAAGTTTTATGAAATAGTTTGAGAAGTAGAGATGTTAGTTCTTCTCAGAATGTTTGGTAAAATTCACCTGTGAAGCCATCTGGTCCAGGGCTTTTGTCTGTTGGGAGTTTTCAGATTACTGCTTCAATTTCACTAGATGTAATCTGTCTATTCATGTTCTCTGGTTCTCTCTGATTTAGTTTTGGAAGGTTGTATGTTTCTAGGAATTTATGCACTTCACTCAGGTTGTCCAGTGTGTTGACATATAGTTCTTCATATTTTCTTACAATCCTTTGTATTTCTTTTGTGTCAGTTATTATTTATCCTCTTTTTCTCTTGATGAGTCTGGTTAAAGGTTTGTCATTCTTGTTTATCTTTTCAAAGAACCAGCTCATAGATTCATTGATCTTTTGTATTGTTTTTTCAGACTCTGTTTCATTTATTTCTTGTCTGATCTTTATTATTTTCTTCCTTCTACTGACCTTGGGCTTTATTTGTTGTCTTTTTTCAAGTTCCTTTAAGTGTGAAGTTTATTTGAGCTTTTGCTTGTTTTTTGAGATGCTATGAATTTTCCTCTTAGGATAGCTTTCCATCTGTCCCACGAATTTTAGATTGTTCTGTCCTCATTTCCATTTGTTTCAAGATATCTTTTGATTTTTTCCTTGATCTCACTGTCGACCTACTCACTGTTTAACAGCATGTTTAGTTTTCATGTCTTTGTTTTTTTTCCAGTGTTCTTCTTGTGACTGATTTCGAGTTTCATAGCATTGTGGTCAGAGAAGATGCTTGATATGATTTCCATCTTCTTAAATTTATTGAGACGTGTTTTGTGTCCTAACATGTGGTCTATCCTAGAAAACATTCCATGTGCACTTGGGATGTATGTATATTCTCCTGCTTTGAGGTGAAATGCTCTGAAGATACCAATTAAATCCTTTTGATCCAGTGTGTCATTGAAGGCCACCGTCTCCTTGTCGATTTTCTGTCTGGAGGATCTACCCATTGAAGTCAATGGGATGTTAAAGTCCTCGTCTATGACTGTATATCTGCCCATCTCTCCCTTTAGGTCCATCAAGATTTCCTTTACATGTTTAGGTGCTCCTATGTTGCGTAAATGTTTACTAGGGTTACATCTTCTTGTTGGATTGTTCCCTTTATCATTATGCAGTGTCCTTCTTTGTCTCTTACTATGGCCTTGGTTTTAAAATCTATTTTATTGGATATAAATACTGCTACCCCAGCTTTTTTCCTGTCCATTTCCATGGAAAAAAAATATCTTTTTATATCCCTTTACTTTTAGTCTGTGTGTATGTTTCCATCTGAGATGGGTCTCTTGGAGGCAATATATATATGGCTCTTGTTTTCTTATCCATTCAGCCATCTTGTGTCTTTTGGTTAGAACACTTAAGGTATTTACATTTAAGATGATTATTGATAGATAAGTTTTTACCACCATTTTACTGTTAGACTGTTTTCCTATGTATTTTTTTTCTTTCTCTTTTTCTTCTTCTTTTTCTTAAAGCAAGTCCTTTAACAATTGTTGCAGTAGTGGTTTGGTGTTAACAAACTCCTTATCTTTTTCTTGTCTCGGAAGCCCCTTATTTCTCCTTTGATTTTAAATGATAGCCTTGCAGGGTTAAATAGGGTTGGTTGTAGGTCCTTGCTTTTCATCACCTTGAATATTTCATGACACTCCCTTCTGCCCCTAAATGTTTCTGTTAAAAAATCAGATGACAGTCTAATTGGTGTTCCCTTATATGTAACTACTTACTTTTCTCTTGTGACTTTTAAGATTCTCTCCTTGTCTTTAAGCCTTGTCATTTTAATTATGGTATGTCTTGATGTAGTTCTCTTTGAGTCTAACTTGTTTGGGACTCTCTGAGCTTCCTGGACTTGTGTGTCTTCTTTTCTTCACCAGATTAGGGAAGTTTTCAGTCATTATTTTTTCAAATATTTTCTCAATCCTTTGCTCACTCCCTTGCCCTTCTGGTTCCTATAATGTGGATATTGTTACTCTTCATGTTGTCCAAAATGTTTCTTAAGTTCTCCTCATTTTTTTAAATTATTTTTTTTTATATTCTGCCTGTGTGTGTGTGTTTTTTACCTTGTCTTCCAAATCACTGATTCAATCCTCTGCTTCATCTAACCTACTGTTTATACCTTCCAGTGTATTATTTATTTCAATATTGCATTCTTTATTTCTACTAGTCCTTTTTCATAGTTTCTATGTCTTTTTTCGTGCTGTTGAGTATCCTTATAATCATTACTCTAAACTCTCTGATAAACTGTTTGCCTCCACTTCATCTAGCTCTCCTTCTAGAGAATTCTCTTATTATTTCATTTGGGGTCTGTTCTTTGTCTTCTCATTTTGGCTGCTTTTTTGTATTTGTTCCTATGTACTAGGTAGATCTGCAAAGACTCTGGTGTAGCCCTTTTTCAGATGCTGCTTGTGTTGGCCTTGGTCAGCCTGCTTGGAGCAGTCAGCAATATACAGCATGTGGCTCCTGCTCCTTGCCTGGGTGTGTGCAGAAAGAACCAGGCTGTCCACCAAGGCCAGTTTTTATCAACACTGGGCTGTGGCGCAGGTCTGTTAATGTTTTATAGATCTCCCAGAGATCCATCTAGTTGTTAAACTAATGAGTGATAAGGCTTTAAGCTCTAATTAGCACCTGGCTTAATCCTCACAGAGTGGGACAGAATAATTCCTTCAGGTGGGGCTATTGTTTCTCCTCAAACTGATGCCACTTGGGGAGGAGTACTCAACCTGAGAAAGATGGCTACTGCAGTGTGGGGAATGACTCATCACAGGGATTCTGCTTGGCTGTTCCTCAGTTCTCTCCTCAGAGCCTCCAACCCCAGACTCTTCTCAAGTGTCACAAGTCCACTGGCCTGCCCTCCCTGTGCCAGAGCCCAGGGGAAGTGGCTGCAAATGAACTTTTGTGTGTTGGCCCTTTAAGAGGCTCTCTGAGTCTCCAGCTGTCTCTCCCTGGGAGACAGAAACCTTGATGCTTTTCACAGATGGATGTTATCTGGGTTCCTTTCTGCCTCTGGTGCTGTAGCCTGGGGAGCCCAGCTTGGGGTTTAGACCCCACATTTCTCAGGGGGAAACTCCCAGCCACTGAAATATCCCTCCAGGACTTCAGCTGCCACCTGTGGGAGCCCAGTCAGCCCTCATGTTTCCACACTCCCTACCAGTCTCGTTGTGGTGAAGTGGTTTGTGTCTGTGTGTCCTTTATTATAAGGCTTCTCTCCAGCTAGTGTTCAGTTGGTTATTCAGGATGACTTCTCTACAGTTTAGCTGGAATTCCAGATTGGTCCTGGGAGGAGGTTAGGGTAGCTTCCACTTATTCCTCTGTCATCTTTGGTCTCGAACAGCCTTTTTCAATAAATCTGGACACCCAGCACAATCTTTTTCCTCCAATTAAAAAGGCTTTCCACTGAGAGTTTTCTGGAACCCTACCTGCTGCTGCTGCTGCTGCTATAGACAAAGTCCTGATCAGCTGTCATCCTTGGAATGCTGCCCTAATTCTGTGGCTCTAACATTTTTGAATATTATTATAGACACTGTTCCCTTCAGAGGAAAAGAGACCTTGAAACTAGTAGACTCCCTGCTTTTCATTTTGTTTTATAACTTGGAGAATTTTCCTAACTTCATGCCATCATCAGCCTCGGATCCAACCTGTTAAATAGCTAATATAAGTGGAATCTATACAACAAACAAAATAAGGATGGAAACATGATTCATGGAGAGTGATTTTGCCCGATAACCCCTGTGTTGTTAGAAGATTTAATATTTTTCCTGAAATCAATTTATGTCCTTAAATTTATTTTTAAAGGAAACTGTATTGTAGTATTCTAAACAATAAATTGGCATCACTTGCAATTAAATAAATACATAGTAACTAAAATGTAAAGCTTGCATCACTTATCTCACAGAACGTCTCTGAGAAACATCCCCTAGGGGAGGTGTTCTGTCAAAGGGGCTGGCTGAGGTGAGGTGAGGGAAGCAGACCCATCTATCTCTGGCTTTCATACTCAAGTTTAATTTCACTTGTGAGTTTTGTTTATACCACAGTTTTTCAACTTCAGTACTACTGACCTTTCAGGACAGACAGGTCTTTGTTGGAGACTGAACTATGTGTCGTAAGAGTTGAGCAGCATCCTTGACCTCTAACCATTAGATGCCAGTAGCTCACCCCCAGGTGTGACAACCAGTGGTGTGTCTAGACATTGCCAAGTGGTCCCCCCGGTGGAGGCAAAATTGTGCCTGGTTGAGCTCCACCGTGTAACACCGAAGTCATTACGTTGCCTTTACTGTTGTTGTCTTAATTGTTACTTTGTTAAGTGTGCATATTTAAAATACACTGCAGTTTTTGAGATCATACAGCATTCTTGTGACTATGCCTATAACTCCCCTGATACAGGAAATGGAAGTGGCCTTGACCTCTCCTGAAACTTTCTTGGGGCACCCCTAGTCCCTTTGCTATATAGAGGCAAGTTACAATGTCCCACTCTTTGTCGCTTCCCAGAGGACTCTCCTTGGTAAATGAGGGACTGGATCCTCTCTACCTTCCTCATGTGTTTCTGGCTTATGTTCAGGTAGGCTTCATTTTAAGAAAATTTAATGACAGATGACTTTATGTGTTATTCCCTGTTAACATCAATGGAGGTCTACATTTTTGTGAGTTACTATTTTAAATGTATTGTCGTTTTTACTTTCACAAAAGTCTAGTGATACTGGTTAGAGTCACTTATCCTTTTTTTTTTCCCGTGAGAAAAACTGAAGCTTAGATAGGTCGAATGACTTGCCCAAAGCCACAGTGTTGAAGGTGCTCTTCTGTTCAAATGGAAGCAATCTGTCCCAAACAAAGGAATGTATACATTGATTATGAAGTGCAGTAGTGTTTATAGTAATTTTGTGCATGAATATGTGGTCAGTACTGATGCTATGCCTTTTCTTTAAGATTATAAACCTAATTATAAAATTATAAACTATGATCATTACTACTTAAAAAATACTTTGGATATAAACTTGAAAGAAATTTACCAAGGTACTAGTAAAAGTTGTGTTTAGGTAGGAGACATCTGAATTTCTAAATGAGTTGAAGAGTATTCCTTTCTTTTAAAAATGAAATGTGTAAGTTAAATAACAAAGGAAGATATAATTCAAATTGCTGCCAAAGTTCTGTTTTCTTTATAATTCTAGCTAAGAAATGTCCATTTTCTACACGTACAAATGTTCATGTGTCCATATGTCATGGGCCATCCCTCTTTCAGAGCTGATTTGATTGCTGCTGTCTCTTTGGGCAGGGGGCTGGCCAGGCACCTCTCGTTGAGGTTCCCAGCCAAAGTAGTCTGCACTGGTGGAAGCAGGCAGTGGGTCTGCCCCCTCTGTGTTTGGTGGTGGTTTGTTGTTTTTAATGCAAATGCCTCTGGGTGAGAGTAAGTATTACCTGCCTACCAAAAGAAAGGGCGGGGTGGGATGGGCAGAGGAGGGCTAGGAGGGAAAAACTGGGACAACTGTAATAGAATGACAAAAAAAAGTTTAAAAAATTTTTCAAAAATTGTTTTAGAAAGGGCAAGTTTGGTTCACTCCTAGGCTCCTAGTGACAGCCATGATTCTTGCTTCTGTCACAGAGTGGTAGTGATGGTAGGCCATGTCACCACCTACTTTTTCACTAGTGAGGACTGAGAGCCACAGCCAAATTGAGGAGACCGAAGTGAGCACGTGGCATGCCCTGTTAGCTAAGCCAGAGAGCTAGGAGTTTGCCTGCAGGACGCATGGAACATTTTTTTCAACGGCATGGGTGTTACCACACGTGATATTTCTATTTAAACATTCTTACATTGATGTCTTTGCCTTCATTTCTAATTTCTTCGTACTTCATAATAGGCAGATGTGCTTTGAGTGGAGTATTTGAGTAACCGTCACGAACCTCATGCTCAAGATGTGCCAAGTCCCTGACGTTCAACCCTCATAACCACTGTGTTAGGTGGGGGGGGGGGGGTGCCCACGTGATACATGAGTAAGACGAGGCTCAGACAGGTTAGCAGTTCCTGCCTCTGCTTCTGTGTGGTGATGTCCTGCAGTAGTTCCTTTTGAATAGGAGGTAAATCTGTGGTACTATTTTAAGGAGCTTTCTGATTTGTGTGGTTCTTGTTAAATGCTGTCTCTTCACTGCCAAAAGTTTGTAATGCTTCTTGCTGGTTGACTGTTTTCATGTGTTACATTCAGTTAGAATTTGAGATTTTGGGTGGATAACTGCTTAGCATGAGTATTTCCCTTCAGTACAGGAGGACTTTTTTTTACCAGTTTTGTCTGTGTTCATAATGGGAGGGCGCATATGGCTCATAAAAGAATTGCCCTCTTCACCTGTAGACTGAACTCGTTTTTTCTGGACTCGGTTCTATGCCCATCCTGCCCACAACTACAGAATTCCCAAGAAGTATGACCTGGTGTGAGGTTGTTTTACATATGTTTGCATACATGTGATCCTCATATTCATCAGTAGTCTTCTGCTCTCACCAGAAGTACTGTGTAATGTCTGGGGAAATTTTTTAAATGTTTTAAAAGAGCTGTAGACATTTTCGTACAAGTTTCTTCTCAGCTTTTCTCTGATGTGTATCAGGAGAAAAGAGCAGTAACAGGGAACGTGGGTGGCCTCGCTGTCGCAGGCTTGCCTGAATCCCCATCAGTTCGTTGAAAAGGCGGCATTCTCAGCCAGGTCTGCACTGAAAAGACACCCAGGGGTGGCGAGCCTAGATCTTTGGTGCCTGCAGGTGTTGTTCTTAGAGTTTTAAGTTTTCTCTGGCACCATGGCAGATAGGAGTGGAGCTCATGGCTTTAATGAGAAGTAACGAAGCCCAGTGTCAGGTGGGGGTGGACTAAGGCCTCAGACCCAGTAAGAGAGGTATAGCTTGCAAGTGTTAGTGGCTAGCATCTGGCCCGTGTGGTCTGAGCCCTTGTGCTGGTGACATGAGGTGTGGCAGTGATGCAGTCTCTCCAAGGACTCACAACCTACTTATAAGCAATTCCAAGAGCTTGAATCACAGAGGCATATGGAAATTTCACTCTCAGACTTAACGTACAATGTGCAATATGAATTTTTCACGTTGGCTTTTTTTTTTTAATGGAAGAATTCCAGCTTTTCCTCACTGGTGAGTCTTTTGGAGTTAGTGCCCTTCAAAGTAGCTGGAGAGGGAAGGGCTGTAATGTAAGCACAGGGGCGTTTAGAAGAGAGCTGTACAAGACGTGATGATGATTTTGGAAACTTTATTCTGGGTGTCAAACTGAACAGAGTCATTACTGAAGAAACAAATCACCAGAAACACATTGTTAACACCCTCTCTGATTTGGGCCTGGAGAACCATACTGCGAATTGAGGGGAAGACACACAGAGAAAAATAGCAAATTAAGAGGACAGAAAACCAGGGGGAAGGCAGGGCGCCTGCTGGCACCGGCAGAGGAAAACGTGTAACGGGCATCTGATGCATTTCCTTGAGATTCAGTGCGTTTGCAAATTGCTCCATTGCATCTTAGCAGAATCTAATCTGAGTAACGAAGAGCTGACTGGTGAACATAGTTGGTTGAATTCCCTCAGTACTCCTGAAATATAACAGAGCAAGGAACAGTATAATGAAAAATAACAGAGACAGTAGCTAAGGGCTTAACTTACGATCAGTGTTCATTACAACAAATGACACTTTCACTGCGGAGTTACCATAAAGATTATTGACTGTTACGTAATGTGGTTCCCGTCTGAATAGATTCGAGAACAGCATGTGAACGGGAGAGCTGAAGCAAGAGAAGGAAGGAAGATGTGCTCAATACCCTGACTCATTTTTTCAGTTAGTACTCGTGAGCCTCCCCTTCAGCACCCTGGACAGAGCAAAGAAACTGGACCTTCTTCCTCTCTTCCACGATTGTCTTTGGCATTGGCCAGCGTGTTAGATGAAGACCAGGCTCAAAAAGTGACTGAACTCTAAATTTTTTAATTTTTAAATTACAATTGACATGCAACATTATATTAGTTTCAGGTACACAACATAGTGATCAGATGTTTTTATGTACTTTATGAAGAGATCAGCTAGGTAAGTGACTAAATTTATATCCAAAACTCCCATTTGCTGCCTTTTTGTTTTCCTCGAGCTTACATGTTACACTTTTAAAAAATATCTCTTTGGAAAAAAACTTTCATTTATGTGATTTCATCCTCCTAACGACTCTGTGAAGTATGTACTATTATTAATAGTCCCATTACCCAGAAGAAAAAGTATGCTCAGAGAGGTTAAGTTCACCAAGGTTACCCAGCTGCAAATTATTGTAGATGAAATTCAAAACTGGGTCTCTCCAACAGTCTGCAGACATTGTAACTTCTGCAGAGGTGCTGGGCATAGAAAGAGATTCATATTCATTCTCTCTCCCTCCCTCTCCCTCTCCCCCCTCCCCATTCCCTGCCCACCCGTTCTCCCTCTTTGTCCCTCTCCCCCTCTCTCCTTCTCTCCTTCTCTCCCTCTCTCTTGACTGGATTTTGAAGTCATACAAGTTAGGGCTCGTACCTTTACTTTTTCATGTAAGATGAGGTCCTGCAAAAGTGACAAAGTGGACCCTGGTTGGGTAGCTCAGTAGGATAGTGTTGTCCCAGTATGCCAAGGTTATGGGTTTGATCTCCACACATTACAAGAATCAACTAATAAATGCATAAATAAGTGGAACAACAAACCGATGTTCGTCCCTCCCTCCCTCTTCTCCCTTCCTTTCTCTCTCTAAGAAAATCAATTAAAAAAAGTGACAGAGTGACCTCACCTCTCTTAACAGCGGTTGTAATGAAAAAAGAAAGCTTGCCCTGGTGGTGTGGCTCAGTTGGTTGGAGTGCCATCCCACTAACTGAAAGGTTATGAGTTCAATTCCTGGTCAGGGCACATACCTAGGTTGCAGGCTCAGTGCCTGGTCAGGTAAATATGATCCCCAGTCCAGGCATGTATGGGAGGCAACCAGTTGATGTTTCTCTCTCTCCCTTCCTCTCTAAAAGCAATGAGGGAAAAAAGTCCTCAGGTGAGGATTAAAAAAAATGAGAGGGAAAGTTTATGTTTAATGTGTGGCTAGACACAGTGATAGCTCTTTACATGATTTTCTCATTCAGTCCTCACAACTGTAAGTAGTATAGTAGGCCTGCTTATAATTCCTGTTTTACAGTTGGACAAACTGAGGCCTAGGGGAGCCCAGCCCCCGCAGCCAATGTTCAGGAGTCATCCAGCCCTGGTCACAGTGGGTGGTTTGTAAGCCAACTCTGTCACATGCCCTCCGGAAGAGAGGCTCCCTGGTGATATGAGCCAGAAGTGAGCACGGCAGCCCTCAGTGGTGCGGGAGGCACAAGCACAACCAGAGGCCCAAGGAGGCTAATGGGCAAGGGGCTGGGTTTTTGTGGGGAGAGGAGCAGTGGCGTTTGGGGGCAAGTCAACATTTGTCAGAAGAATAATGGAGGCACCTATGGGAGCTCAGTCGTAGATGGGTTTTTGGGTCTCCCCTTCCTTTAGTTTTCAATTTCATATTTCTGAGTTTTATGGGGGAAAAATACCTTGAGAAAAAATAGGAAATTTAAAAATACTATTACCTCGATGCAGCCAGCAGGTTTGATATATGTCTCCTATCTCTTCCAAGCGCCTGTTCTCTCCTTTACAAAAGCCTGGTGGGGCTGTCTTGCCCCGTGGGCACTGCGGTGAGATTCTGGAGACCTCCCTGCAGCCCCCAGATTCCTGCCCAGCAGTCAGGGACAGAGCCGGAGCAGGGTGGACAACCAGAATCCAGATTTAACATTTGCCGCTTCAGAAGGAGCCACAGCCAGGTGACACAGACTGGCTTGCCTGGGAAATGGCAGCACTGATAAAGGCACTCAGCCTGGAGCCGCTGCCTCTTGAACCCTTCCTGGTGAGAGCCTCACGGATAGTGCACTCCGGCCCACTTCAGGCTGAGCACTTGCGGCTTTTAAAGGTGTTTTTACATTTTCTTGTTTTGGGAAGGAGAGGGACTGACTCTACTTTCCGCCAACCAGATAGTGTTCATGAGCTTCAGGAGTTACTTGTATTGGCCTGGAGACCTTTCCAGACTCAATTAAAGATATTGGGGGGGGCCTCTAGGTAAGTGAGATTACCTTTCAAAAAGTTTTTTTGGTGTATTTATTTATCCTTCCTTTCCCTAAAGCACTAAAAGTAACTATTTGCAAAGAGAGGGTCCATCAGCTTTCAGAAAGTACTAGAAGCTGCCTCGTTCCACTGTGTCCAAGTGGTCCGTCTGTGCCGTGCAGGGCGGTAACCACAAAGACCTGTGGCTCTGGAGGTCGAGTGCGACCGCGTCTGACGGGATGTGCCAGAGAACGCACCAGGTTTCAAAGACACGGAGTACCAAAAATAATTACAATTGCATCACATACTTACTACGTCGTTTATGTTTAAATTAAGGATACAATTGATTATTAGCCACTGTTTATATTGATTACATGTTGGAATAATCATATTTCGGGTATATTGGGTTAAGTAAAATATAGTATTAGAGTTCATTTCATCTGTGCCTTTTTACTTTGCAAATGTGGCTACTAGAAACATTGAAGTCACATTTGTGGATCTCATATTTTGGACAGAGCTATTGTATAGCTGTGTGAAAGCATGAAATATGTTTCTATAAATTAGAAGTACTAATATGTGTTTTAAAATAAGTTTTAAAACACCGCTTTCTGAAATACTTGTGAGGGGAGCTAACTCGCTGTGAGTAGCCAACCTAGCGGGCACTACTGGCGTAGACGGGCTCGTTCTACCGTTCTCGGGAAAATGTGTTGGGCAGGACTCTTCTTGGTTGTTAATGGCTATTCAGGGAGAATGCTTTTCAGTGTGCACCAGTTACTACAGAACATGGTCTGTTAGTATGTGAGAGAACTACCGGGCGTGTGCTCCCTCTGGTTTTTCACGCAGGTGTTGTCCTACTGGCCGCCTGACGACCACACCCCCGGAGGTGCTGGAAGCCCTCACAAGGAGCAGCCCTGGCCAGGCTCCACAGACACTCCCATCCTCTGGCACCTCCCCCTCATGCTCTGACTTTCACCTCACTCTCACCGTCTGTGTTAGAATGCTCTGACACCTTCCAGGAGTGTTTTGTGGGTGAGATTCCTAGATGAAACACTTGAGATTCTTGGATGACAAGGCCTGTTGTGACAAGCTTTAGCTCTCCTCTCCCACCCACAGCCACAGTTGTGCTTGGAGTTGACGAGGCCTGTTGGGGCCTCAGGTAACTGAGAGTCCCACCCTCCTCCTGATGCGTTCTCAGGGTCCCCACCCAGATTTACCGCTGACAAACAGCATCTTCTACTATACTGCTTTTACTCAGACATCAACCACAGACATCTTAGTTTTTAACCTTTTTGCACTCGGAGACCATAAATTTCTGAGACCCTTAAAAATATGACTTTAAAAAACTAGGAGGAATTGGATAACATATATTAATGTTTGCTTAATATATTAGGGCTAAAGTATTTTTTTAAATTGTTAATTCCTTTTAGAGTATTTTTTTCTGCAAAATTCAAAACCGTGAAAGTCGAACTAAAGAAAGGTTGGGATCCAAAGACTCGTCTACTATTGAGCTCCCTCAGATGTCTTCTCCACGGTTCTTTTGACAGCTGTTGGTTTTTCCCAAGCACCACTTTGTTCTTTGCCCATGGAAGAAGCCTCACTCCTCGCCATTGGCCAGCAGTTCAATGACTGGGATCAGGAGTGCAGGGAAGGCACAAATCAACTTGATAGGTTTTCCAAGTATGGGGTTTGGCATTTCAGAGAGATCCCAGCTTATGTGAGGGAGTTCAGCTTTGCCAGGGAAATGACAAGAGGTCATGAATGGATTTTACCTGTGGCTGCTTCTTCCTGGCATTCACCTGGTGAGAGTCTTCTGGCTAGAGTGCTGTGTGTGGGTAAGTCCGCCTGTAGGTAGATGGATGCGTTCTGGTTTTAATTCTTAAGGTTATTTTTTTTATCTCTTTGCCCTGTCTCTAAGTGGATGTGACTCACCTCACAGAAAATCTGTGGTGGACAGGGAGGAGGGACAAATGGTACAGTGCTGTCTAAAATGTCAGGCATCACACTGTAACCTAACCAGAACATAGAAAGAACCTTAGAGATGCAAGCCCTGTGAGGCGTCAGGTAACATGATTCTGCTTCAGGGTAAATGAGCTGATAAAAAACACAGTGCTGAACAAGTTTCGTGGGTAAAGTGTTGAAGTTCCACTCAGATGCCCGACTCTGACCTGGTCGAGGCCGTTGCCCGGAGTGCTCTGAGTGGGTGCAGCCTGACCCAGCGCCCGTCAGTGCGTGAGGGTGAGTGGCTGCACGCAGGCTCGACAGTCGCCACCTGCTGAAGTCCACCTGCCTGGTTTTCTGACAGGGAAACCCAGATTGTGGATCAGTCCCAAAGCCTTCTGAGTCTCCCTCAGTGTTATTTGTCCTGTGCTCTGGAACTACAGCTTTGTACTTAAAATTTAAAGAGATGTCTAGCTTTCCATTAACTCACTCATGAGTCACCTGCCACGGTCAAGTCATCAAGTCACCTGGGCTGAGAGAAACTGAGAGGGCAGGACGGTCCCAGGAGCAGAGTCTGATATGTGAACCACAAGAGGAGAAGGGAGAAGAGGAGGGGAGTGATAGGTAGCTCTGTGTTTTATCATGAGTCCTTATCTGCAAAACGAAAGAAAGGAAGACCAAAGCATTGGTATTTGTGGCGTTATTTACATCTAGAGCCTCAGGGCAAATATGGACCCCAGGATTTCTGTCATTCACATGAGACTGTGTAAGGTTTAAATGAGTTAATATATAGAAAATTCCACAGGAGCTTCATGTGGGAATGCTACTGTATAGTCAGTGCTACGTGAGTTTTGCTGTTGTGATCACAAGCTTAATCATTTTTGAGGTCATGCGCCACTCAGAGCCATGCACGAAGGCACTGTGTAAAACCAGAAAGACTGATATATCCGTAATAAAAATCCATTCTGATTTTAAAAACTCACTGATTTTATGGTGTTCATTTTAACTTAATTCTGTTTTATAAGCAATTACTATCTTCAGCTGGTTCTTACTAATATCAGATATGATTAATATTCAACAAAGCCCATTGTACATTAAAGGGATTTCATGGAAATCCCTGGTCACGGGACTGTGAACAAGACTCTCCATGAGAGGATGACAGACCGGGCTCCCAAGCGGTCTCACTAAATAAACAGTGCCGCGATGTATTTACCGCATCCCCAGACATATCCCAGCCTTCCAGACTCAGAACCCTGCAGAAACGGAGCAAAACACAGAAGAAACTGATGTAGGATCCGGATTCGAACAGCCCCCTGGCCTGCACAGGACATGTTCTCTGAGTATGCAGTTCTAAATGGAACACTGATAGATTGTTGATGAGCATGCAAGTGAGGACAGAGGGAAATGCTCCTTGGCTCAGGTGTTCTCCCGGCCCACCAGTAAATATTAACTGGGTGGCGATGGTGCGGCAGGCGTGGGAGGAACAAACTGATTGAGATGGTCGCTGTTTCGAGGCACTAACGATCCAGGTGGGAAGGCACTCACAAAGGTGGACACTGTCGATGCGCCCTGCAGTCATTCAGGCAGGCAGCAGACGTTCATTGCGTGCCCGTGGCGTAGCAGTCATGGAGCCCACTGACCGGGACAGATGAGGCTCCTGCTTTTTCGGGCGGCAGGAAACAAGTAAGCAAATAAATGTGGCCACTGCTGTGAAGGAAATGAACGTGGTCGAAGACAAGCATGTGGGCAAAAAGACCTCTCTTCAAGGAGCACAAAGCCTAAGAGCAGTGGGGATTACTTTGTTATTTTATACTGAAAATCGTCCAGGACACGGCGGACTTCAGGCACGCCGTGAGAGTGGGCTTGATGTCATCTCCCTGCATCTTCAAGTTCTGCTTTGTCTTTGTGGGTTTCCTCCCAGGTGGGCTCTCTTCACAGGTGTCGACAGGGCTGGTCTCAGGTCTGGCTCCTAATTTAACTAAAACAGGGAAGAAAGTACTTTTCTTCCCAATAGTTTGAGTGCCAAGGCCCCAGGTCTTTCTCTACTTGGCTCAAACCAGCCAGGGACTCGGATGGAAACCAGTTACCGTGCCCCGAGTAAAAGGACAGGTTCGAGACCAAGTCGGTCGTGCTGCGACGCTACAGCTGGGGTGGCATAGCTAGACTGGAGTCGGGAGAGTGCCTGCATCCCATCAAAGCCATTTAACCTCTCTGTGTATCTGCCCCTCACCTGTAAAGTGGTCCAGTCTAGAGGAGTGCCTGTATCCCATCAAAGCCATTTAACCTCTCCGTGTATCTGCCCCTCACCTGTAAAGTGGGGCTAGTGGCTGTGCCTATCCCGGGGAGACCTGGAGGAGAACCGTTCAGACAGAGTGCACAGCAAGTTCAGACCTCAAAAGTGGACAGGAGCTTGACTTGCTTGCCCTGTGCTGGGGACTGGGAATGTAGGGGAGTGGTGGGAGAGGGGAGGACTGGACCGTGTGGGCAGGGTCAGTGTTTTCGTGGCTTGGGTAGCCCCATATGTTTCTCTGTGTCCTCTTGGAGACATGGCCCCGTCACGGTGTCTAGAGCCTGGGTCCCCTCTGCCTTGCTCTGGGAGCTGCTCAGTTCTCACCGCCGGCATTGGCCCCACTGCACTGCTGGCCGTCACTCTTCTGAGGAGCAGATAATCTCTGGCTCTTTTAATGCCCATGCTCTGGTTACAGTCAAGTCTTGCTTGCCTCAGATTTGTGCTGGCATTATTTGGGGTGACTTTTCATGTTTCTGTTTGATCCATTTTGTGTTGACATTGTCATTCAACACATAGAGGACAATCTTCCTGCCTTTAGATTCAAGTTTTGGGTGATGCCTCACTCTTGCCCCACCTGTTGTAACCTCTTCAGCCAAGAGTATTGAAGATGAGATTACAGGGGTTACATGACATGGACAAAAGCAGCAGCTTGTGATCACGTGATGCTAACATCCAGCTATGCATGCTAAAGGATCTGTTAGGTAGCTATTACATAAGCTTTGAGAGCCAGATTCAAGTTACGTGATGCTAACATCCAGCTATGCATGCTAAAGGATCTGTTAGGTAGCTATTACATAACCTTTGAGAGCCAGATTCAAGTTGATTTTAAAGGAGTGGATTTATTTATTTATTTTTAGGGATCATTTTTGAAGGGGGTAAACACAAATATAAAAATAACTTTCCCTTTCTCATATTTATGAGTAGGTTTATATATCTAGGTATGTATTAAAAACACATAGCAACATATATGGTTGGATGTCTCTTTTAAAAACCTCTGCAGATGCAAGTACTATCACAAAATAATTCTTTTTATAATAATATTTTTAAATCATTAGTTATGAAATCCATTGAAGAAGTAGCTTGTTTAAAATCCCTTAGACTTGTTTTCATTTACTTTTAGTTTATTCTGGAAATTGCAACTTTTAGCGCTTTGCCGTTTAATTTAAAAGGATTACCTGTTTTCTTAAATGCTTAAGCAGGGAAGCAAGTTGCAGGTATTGATTTTTCTCTGCATGTATTCCGTGAAAGCTGTATTTGCTCCTTCCCCGGGGACCATACCTCCGAACTGCATGCTTGCTGGTGACAGCTCGGACCTCTGATACATAACCAAAGACCTTGCCTAATATCCTTGCAACTGCTCAGGGAATTTTTATTAAGTAAAAGCATCATTAAAGTAGACAGGATGATGAAGTTTAATGAGCATCTTCTGTGCATGAGATTGTTAGTTTTGCTCTGCCAGAATTCTTATTTCTCCCTTCCGGGGGTCGCGGGTGGGGGTGGTGAGGGCAAATAGCGAGTCTGGAATGTGTGGCATATTTTTAAATCTGCCTTATATTTCCTGTGTTTGCATAGCTTCATATCTGTTGTAAGCCAGCTATAAATTTTTTGGCTGTTTGTATGGATGCCATTGGCACATGTATGTTTATACTGTTTTTCTATACTGTGTGTTGGTGATGGAGAGCAGTGAGGGTACAACATGAGATGTGAACATGAAAGACGCATATTGTGGTTAGTGGGTTACACGGAACCGTCTTCTGAAGGTTTGATCTTCAAAAGTCATTGCCTTTTGAATTAATGAGACTTCTCATAAGAATATGCTAACTTAGTATTTTTTCCTTTAAGACTCAGCAATTTATGTGCTAAGGTTCTGTCACCAGCCTCTCATCCCTTCTAGATAGGATAAATAAAGTCATTACAAATGCTTATTTATAATCTCAGCTTCACACTTTGTCCACAGATTTATTTGTGGAGATTTTAAATTTAGCATCCTGCCATAAGATTACAGATTATAAACAAAATTATTTCTCTTCATTTGGTGTCACTGGCCATACACTTAGATTTTAAAATTGGTTCTTTTCTTGGCCTGTGTAAGGACTTCCCATGGAAACCCCCGAAATAAAAAAGGGAGGCAGATGACATGAGCAAATGACTTAAGAACAGCACATGGTGCGTCTCATATACCTGGCATTCTGAAACACAATATTTACATAGCACACGATGTGCTTTCCAGCAGCGCCTCGAGTGTATAGAACACAAAAGAAGTGAAGTCTGTCCTCAAGGAAACGGGCAGCTTATTAAGAAGACAAAACCGAGAACTTTACAAAGATGGGAGATGAGATATCTCGGTGAATTAAGAGTTTGATCTTTGGGAGGGATTGGCCTGGGTTCGATCGGGGCCTAAACTTGCTAAGCCTCAGTTTCCTCATTCGAACAACGAAGACAATAGAAGCCCGAGCTTCACTGGGCTGTTCTGACAGTGAATACTGAATGAATGGTAGCCACAGTTTAACACGTCCCCAGAAAGGCCCTCTACTGGCACTTTGAAATGACAAGCCAGGGGCAAGAACCACTTTATGGATCATCAAGGGCTTAATGGTGAAATCCTGGTAAATCCCGCAGTACTTTGTGGAGGCTGGAGGGAGGTGGAGGGGCTGTGAAAAGCCTAAAAATACGGATGAGATCTGAATTACAGAAAGAACTCAGGCAGGCATTCCAAGCAATATTAACACAGATCAGAAAAAAAAAAAAAAGCCCAAAAGGAGTGCTGGCCGGCAGGAAAAGCTAATCCCAGGCCTTGGGTTGATTTAGCACTTTTGTATTTTTCGTAGCTCTTCAGTGAGCCGGGGCCAGTGTGACTGTCAGATCCACCTGAAAGGCAGACTTGTGCAGACACTCCCACTTGCCGGCTAAGATACTGGGTATTCTGAAAAGAGATGCAATGAGGTCACTCAGCTAATATGTGGCAGAGCTCACACTTGATCCCTCTTTCTCCCACTCCACAGTGCTTATCTCTAGACCTGAACTCAGGTGTGCCGGGGAACAGAGAGGTGAGGGTGGGTAAGTCAGGTGTGATGTAGCGTGTTCTGTGGCTGCTGTGTGCCACGCACCAGGCTGGGTACTTGATCCCATGAGCAGTGGATGCAGTTTTCCATGCATAAACCAAGGAGAGAGTATTCTGTCACTTGTATGTAGACACACTAGAGGAGGGAATAGATCAGCATCAGGGAGACCAAGAAGGGACCCATTATAGTGATCCAGTGGCCATGTAATAGGGGCCTGGATGAGCACAGGAGAGAAAGAGAACGGGTAAGATCATACATAGGATGTTGAAAATAAGAAGACGCACCATAAAGGAACTAATTAAATCTACTTTGGAGAAGCTAATGAAAATGTGTTTTCCTTCTGCTGAAAAATAAAGCTTTGCTTAGAGTTTCAGATACTTCCCTGGTCCCAGGCTGAGCATGTCTTTTGTAGAGGAAGTGTCACTCACACTGCTTCGTGTAGTGATCGAAAAAAGAGACAGATGTCAAAATGACTTTAGTGACTTCAGTTTTGCTCCTGAAGGTCTAGAGACATAGAGGGCCAGACTGTGGAAGTTGGGGTAAAGAACTGTTACCTGTTTCGGTTGGGTTTAAGGGCAAAGTGTCCAAGTGAGAACAGACACACAGGGGCTGAGGATGGTGGTGACGTGGAGGGCTGCCACTCAGAGAATATCGCTGAAGCTATAAAATCAGATGATTGTTCTGGGGAAGAGAACACAAAGATAAATGCAGAAACACAAGGACCAAAGAAGTGTCCAGAGAGAGAACAACCGGGACAGTGCCTTGTAACCAAGGGAGGAAATTTTCAAGAAGGAATGGGGCAGTCTGCACTGGCCTGCAGTGCCGCGCCCGTGAAGGGTTTGAGAGTCTGCAAGAGACCCTGGGATCTCTAAAAATGTGGATGTGCACAGTAGGTAAAACTGACCTATCCATAATAGAAAAGTGTCATGCCATCCTGCTTAACATAGTATTTGTTGCAAAATGTATTCTGATTCTGGTGTGCTGGAATTCTTTGCTGTGCAGTCTTGGGTGCAGTCAACAGGCAGCAGTGCTCGGTTGCAGGAGCTTACAGTGGCCAGTGTGCCTCTGAGGGGTCAGTCTGGTGACCCCAGAACTCCCCAGAGTCATTTCATGATGATTCCTCTAATGCTGGCTTTTGGCAGGGAGTTTTTGGGTCACTGTTCAGGACAGGGCCCATCCCAAAGGGAACAATGCAGAGCCCATGTGGCCGGTGGCCCTGGCTCACTCACAACCCACAACAAAGCGTCCACAGCACTCGCCTTTCATTTTCTCTTTAGTGACAGAAGCCTGTTCGTCAGACTCCTGAGGGTAATTGATCCCTTCCTGTCACTTTAGATTGTCCTTTGCTGTTTTTTTCCCCTCCTTAATTGTCTCCCAATTATCATCTATAAGCCTCAGATTTCAGGGGGAGAAGATTTTCTAAAACTCTGCCATAGGTTGCCTTCATTTTCTGGGTTACTTTGCCCACTGGTGGCGGCTGCCCCACTGGTGACCTGGAGCCAGGCTTTCTTTGTCAGCCTTCCAGCTGGCATGGCCGGATTTCAGCCCCCACCGGAAACCTCCCTGGGAAGGGAGCTGATGGCAGAGCAGTGTTCCTGGCTGTGGTCTGTGCGTGGAGGAGCATCTGAGAAGTGGAAGGAACTGGCTGTCCGAGCCTGAGTCACGGACCATTGTGGGAGCCATGGTGGCAGTAGCTGTCCTGGAACGCCTGTTATGTGCCTGAACAGACAAGACCTTTTCCATGTGTGAGTTAATTTTCTCCAAAGCCTTGTGAGGTCGCTGGAAATTTTTATCCTCATTGTGCAAATAAGGACCCCAGACTGTGGCAAGTTAATCACTTGCCCAAAGTCACACATCAGTCAGAGCCAAGCAGGGCGCAGGGACAAGAGATGAGTGAAGACTGGGACTGTTTCCTGGGGATCCTCGCAGCAGGGTGGGGCAGGTGCCACCTGAGCAGAGCCCTGAGGAGCTGTGCTAGTGCGGGAAGTGCCTTGTGCTAGGGTCTCAAGGAAGGCTGGGATCTTCGCAGGTGCAGGAGGCGGAAGAAACAGGTCCAGCACGTGTAGTCACCACGGCCCTAAGGGGGAAGGCGCTTCCTGAGAGGAGGGTATGGCATAGTCAGGAGGACAAAACCCCATCCCAAAGGCTGCGGGCTATGTCGATGAATCCTGTTTTTATTGGCTATATTTTATGAGGCTTTGACACCTGGGGGTCTTGCTGGCTGGGGAGAGCCTGCCCTTCCCAGGGTTAGCTAACTCCTAGAGGACGGCAAGCAACACGCCTGCAAGTAGGCCCTTCACATGCCAACCCACCACTCCATAGCCTGTGCCCCCAACCACCTCCTTTATCTAAAGCACACACACCAAGACAGCCTTTCCCCTCTCCCAGGTCCTGGACAACTAGAGACCATCCTGTGGCCCAGAGGCCACTGAAATTATTCAAACTATCCAATCCTGAACTCCCTTGAACCTGCCTACTCTGCCTCGCCCATTCCTTCCCATGAAAGCCCCATCATGGCTCCGGGCCAAACTGCCTCCTTCCTTCCTGCTGCCCCCTGACCGACCCTGACACTTCCCCACATGGCCCTGCATGGCGTGGCCTGCCCCCTCCACCTAGGAACTGCACACAGTCAGACTTCTTTCAATGGCGTTGAGCTCTCTGTCATCACTCAGTGACCCTCCATGGCCCTCTGTAAATTAATCGCAGATACATTCAGAGCGTGAGTCCTGAGTGTTAGCTTCAGAGAATGAGGGGTCGGGGAGTGTCCAGTCTGACTGCTGTGGAGAGGGGATATTTGCCTGCCTGTCCCCATTTTTTTGGTAGGAACAGCACCCATTGTTCCTTTGGGCTCACTTTGTGTCCTTTCTGAAACTTAATCTTTAACTTCTCCTTCCTTCTTTTCATCGAGCTACTACCCCAGAAAATTTCTATTTTTTTTTTTCCTGCTGAAATTAAGCAGGATCTTCCTGATAGGCAGCCCTGTGTAGGCCCAGAGAGTTTCACTTACTGTATGTGTTCCCTGTTGCTGCTGTAACAAATCACCACGAACCTGGTGTCTGAAAACAAAACAAACGTATTTTCTTACAGTTGTGGAGGTCAGAAGTCTGAAATCAAGGTATCCACAGGGTTGCTTCCTCTGGACCTCTAGGGAAGAATACATTTCCTTCTGGAAGGTTCTAGAAGTCACCTGCGTTCTTTGGGTGGTAGCCCCTTCCTCCATCTTCAAAGTCAGCAGTCACAGGTTTCGCTCTCTCCCAGACTCTGACCCTCCTGCCTCCCTTTGGGAAACTGTTGTGACTACTTTGGGACCACCCAAATAATCCAGGTTAATCTTTCCAGCTCAATGTCCTTAACTCCATCACCTCTGCAAAACCCCTTTTGCGATATAATACATTCACAGGCTTCGGGGATTAGGGTGTGGACATTAGGGGGCATTATTCTGCCTGCCACACTTCCCGAGCGGAGGCCCAGGGCCCATCGCTGGTAGAGCCAGGAACCGTCCCAGGCTTTGGGTCCTGAGGCACTTGTCTTAGTTCTCTGCCACAGTGATGTCTCCACATGGGAATGGCCGCTTAGTAAAGTGCCGACTTGCATCTGCCCACAGATGGAGGCATGAAAGGATCACACAGAGAGGGAAGGGCAGTGTCATCCCGGCTCTGAGGTGACTCACCGAGGAAGTGGGGCGCCGCATTTAGCTCTGCCTTAGTTGCTTTCTTCAAAGAGGATTAAAACCTTTCTTCCAGAGAGGACTTGGGGATTTGGCATTGATAGAAAGTACCATGTTGGGTTTTTTTTCAGAGAAAAATGCCCTTAAGAAGTAAGTAATCATCTAATTATCTGTATTTAATCACTGACTATAACCCCACGTCAGTCCTATTTTTCAATAGGTGTTCGCTGGCCACTTGCAATAGGCTTGCCATGGTGCCCGCTTATTTAACTGCCATGGCCACCCTGTGAGGAAACCACGTTGTTTTTGTTTGTTTGCTTTTGGTTTTGTTTCGTTTTTTACATACGGAGGTGGGGAGGAGGGATGCTAATCATTTGCCCAGAGTCACCGACTAGGAAATGGCAAAACTAGGATTTAAGCACCAGGGCTACTGTCCATCTGGCCCTGTGTAATGACGTGCTGTGTGGTCCCAGGAACTTCAGGTGCACAGTAGGGTCTGCACATAAAAAGGCAGGAATGGAAACTGGGGACATTCCAGTTCCCTCCTGAAAAGAGGAGCCTTGCTGAGTCCTGGGAGCTTCTGCACCCCTTCTGAAATGACTTTGCTAGATGACCACCCTCAGGGCCCAGGTAACCCCACCCCTTCCAGGAAGCCTTCCATACCTGCTAGTTCAGGACATGGTACAGAGCAGGCCCGTGTCAGATCTTCTCTTCTCCTTCCTCCGACCTCATTTTTGTTGATACCACTTTCCTAGCACCTCAGTACTGCTGCATGTCCAAGTGCAGGAAGCATGGCATTGTATTCGTGTGGATTTTTGTAACCCTTAAAGTTTGATGTTGTCTGTAAAATGTGTATGTTTTTATCCCTTAGGATAAGGACGTGGAAAATAGAGGAGAGATACATGAAGCTGTGAGAATGCTGGATAACTGAGGATCTTGGGACCATGTAAATGCACAGAGCAGAGTGAGAGCTTTGCTTTGGACCAAGTGAGAGGAGCCCAGAGGCCAGAGGCCTCCCTTCCAGCGTAACATGGAGGCACTAAGCCCTGGGGCTGGAGGGAAGCAGCATCCTAGGAGGAGAAGGGGGCAGGGCTGGAAGACCATCAGTGTGTTTCAGGGTGTGTAATCAAGGAGTAGAAACAACAAGTCTGCTTTGGCCCAGGGTTTCCTCTGCCTGTTAGATACATCTGCGGGAGATGCTGGAGGGGTGAGAGAAGGGGGTGCCCAGGTTGACCTCTTCCCCCAGATAATGCAGGGTAATTTTCCATCTCAGGACTTTTATTTTCTCAACCTCTGCAGAATTCCTTTTACCATGTAAGGTGACAGTCGTAGGTTCCGGCATTAGGACAGGGACATCACTAGGGTTGAGGCAGCCGCAGCAGGGAAGCTGGACTGACTAGACTTTCTTCTTTGCCTGAACCAGTGAGTGGTTCTTTATCTGGGAGCCAGGCCCCTGGTACCCATGACCCCTGTGGCTTTTTTTAAAGTGTGCGGGAGAGGGGCAAACGTGGGTTTAAAGATCCGTTTTCCTGGGTAGCAGGTTTTCTTGAAGGAGTTTTTCCTCTGGAGCCGCCGTCGGATTGGGTAGGCCTGGGCTTCCTTCTCCATTAGATTAGTGAAAAGTCTAAGCTTACAGAAGTTGAAAGGTAATTTGCAGGCTGAAATGTTACCTGTCCAGGACACGTGGTATCTCTCTGACCCAAAAGAAGGTGCCCCGCTTTCCCTGGAGAACATCCCAGCACCTGCTGGGCCTACCTCCTCCAGCTTCTGGTCTGCCTACCACCCATTCAGACTTCGTTCTAAGCTCCTTGGGAGGAGAGACCTATCTTCATGATCACTGTTGGTGGAACCTGCTCAGACCACTTGTCAGGAGATGCTTGGAATCCTCTGGAGAAGGCAGAATACAGGGTCATCTGTCAAAACCCTCGTGTCCCACTTTCCCCAAACACTTGATCAGTGGACCAACTTTGTGTGCCAGGTCCATCCCTCAGGCCATCAACCACAGTGTCATCAAGAGACAGATACATGCCAGATAGTGTCACACAGTGCGCCTGGCAAAATGCAAGCCTCAGGAGAGGGCGTTGCTTCCTTGAGTGGACCTCAGAACAAGGCAAAACTTGTACGGGAGGTCGGGCTTTGTGTCAGCCTCATTCACTGGGCACAAGTCGTTGCAACAGGCTGAGTCAGCCACTGCCTTTCCTCTACAGAACCTGCGACACCCACCAGGCTCTCCAGGGACAGAATTTTATCAATAAAGGGAGTTGAGGTTGAGCTGTGTTTATTTTAGGGTGGCTTTAATTTAGTTTAATGAGAATTACTCATAAATTATCAATTAATTACGATCTGCTGTTCAGTTCAGTCCTCTCAGCCACAGAGCTAGTTTGCTCTGTGATGAGTGCCTTCCGCCGTAATTGTAGGGTACTTTGTCAACATTTAATCAGCGATACTTATTAACATGACACTGATGTGTGGTTGCCACGCCAACGCTATCAATCAGATGCGAGCAGCCAGCGCAGCTCGGACACCATTGCTCTCTGTCACATTATCCAGCTCCTGGGCTTTTGGGCCGGGCATGATGCTCACTTCTCACTAAACGGACACTCTATTCGTTCAGTTCTGCCAAATGTTTGTGGTTGTCGCTTAAACACTCACAGCCTTCGGAGCTTCAGTCCAGAATGCCAGGCTGAGCGTTCTCAGTTCTCACAGTCCTGTCTCTCTCTTCCTTGGGTGTTTTGCCCCAACCCAGTGACTGAAATTCCAAGATACTCATCCAGAATTGGACCTCCTAGAGTGCTGTGTGTGTGTGTGTGTGTGTGTGTGTAAGAGATTTTCAATTCCTGAATACAGTGTATGACCCAGAGACAGCAGAAGTGATCTTTTGGTCTTCTCGTCTTTTGACTTACCGACTGCCCCTGGAGATGAGTCTGGTGTTTCAGGCTCTACCAGTAGAAGCTTGCCTTCTGTTAGTGAGGTCAATCTCACAGTTTCTCCCTCTCTCTTTTCAGTCTCTACGGCAGACACATGCAGGCAAACCCGGAACCACCGAAGAAAAATAATGACAAATCGAAAAAGATCAGCCGGAAGCCCCTGGCAGCCAAGAACAAATAAGGGGTTGGCATGGGCTGGACTTCTGGTCACTTTTCTCATTATTACTGCTGTTCTCTCCTGCTCTGTCCCACAAATAATACAGCTAACCCTTGAACAACTCAAGTTTGAACTGAGAGGGTCCACTTATACATGGAATTCCTTCCATAAATTCTAGAAATATATTTTCTCTTCCTTATGATTTTCTTAATGAGATTTTTTTCTCTTTTATTCTAAGGATACAGTATATAATACATGTAACATACAAAATACATGTTAATAGGTTGTTTATGTTATTGATAAGACTTCTGGTCAACAGTAAGCTATTAGTAATAAAATTTGGGGGGAGTCAGAAGTTATATGTGGGTTTTCGCCTGTGGGGGTTGGTTTTTCTAACCCCTGTTTTGTTCAAGGGTCATCTGTACAATGTGTGTGTGTGTGTGTGTGTGTGTGTGTGTGTGTGTGTGTGTGTGTGTGTTTTCATCTTCCTAGTGCCTTCCTTCTTACCTTTTCATTTCGTGTGGTAAGTGGCAGACTTGTATAAGTTTTTAAAAGCATTTCCATTTGTTTTCTTAAAATTACCAAAGGCAGGAAGCAGAGCTCTAATTCAACTGCAAATTCCATAGCAGACACAAGCTTCAGTTCCTCGAATAGATGTTCACAGAGCAGCTTATTATCCAAAGAATAATTAAACCATGCAATCATTTAAATGTCACAGTTGACACTGTTCACTCTTTTGTTTATTCACATAACTCATTCTTTTGCTTTATTAAAAATTTCTCTTAACCACTGAGATACTATGTTAACTTACAAGTGATTTTAATAAAATCTTGAATATGTATCATGTGTTGCTTCTTCAATAAAGAACAATGTGATCTTGGGCTGTATACGCAGTTTTCCCCCAGATTTTCTTGTCCACTTTTGTTCTCTGCTGTTAGTTATAGATCATGAACTCTGCAACTTTCCATGAAAAAAAATGCAGAATCAGAGCTGGTTTCTTCTCCATCGATTTGTCAGGTTTGTTTTTTTTTTTTCTTTGAAGACTGTTGCTAATTTAGGAAGGAGCAGAAAAACAAATCTCTGGGAGATTCTGCCAAAGGATTTTGGAAAGCAGCATTTCTTAGCTGAAGTGCTGGTGACTTCTGCCCATGGCTGGTAGTCAAGAACTTTAAAACGGAGAGAGAAGAAACCCAAGTATGTTTCTTGTTGCTGCAGAAAAATCAGCTCACATCAAGGCATTCTCCTAAGGGGACTTGGTGATGCCAAACAAGTTGTGGAAACGTGCACGTTCTACACCACAGCCCGTGTGGAAACCACGCTTGCAGAGTCACCCAACACCAATTGTTTAACAGCTGTCATAGGTGGCTGTGTTCTTATCAACACTAATGTGTGTGTACGTGAAAATACATCCAGGCAGGATTTTTGTGCTAAGAGGGCTGCCAACACCAGAATGCCTGGAAACAGAAGGTGTGTGGAGACATAACACACCCTTGGATGGGGGTGCATCTACACCAGCATCATCTCCTTTCACAGTTGAACCCCCAAGGCCAGGACTGCTGGAACGTGTAGAAAGCCAAAATCAAAACACAGCAAAAAATCCTGAGTTACTTAGGAAATGTATGAATCAGAGCCGCCAATCAAGACCCGCACCTCTGATTTCTGGATCACCCCCTGGTAGAGCACTGGCTGTGGGAAGAGGAGTCCCCAGTTGCCACCCCCTGTTTGAAGCAGGGTTGATACAGCTTTCCTAGGTGCAGTCTTTGCCTCAGCCTGATCTTTTTCACTGGTATGTCAGCTCCTGAAATGGCCAGAGGAAGAACGGTGCTTCTCCTGTTGTTGACTGGAAAGACGCCATCCAAAATCAAACCAGCAACAAAGCAAATGAATTGTATGTGATACTTAGT
>VMDR010012223.1:0-26939 GCA_007922815.1 Macrotus californicus | reverse complement strand
GAATAAACGTATGTATCCTGCTACTTTACTGAATTCATTTATCAGTTCTAGTAGTTTTTTGGTGGAATCTTCAGGGTTCTCTATATACAGTATCATATCATCTGCAAATGACATGGAAGGTTTTTATAAGAAGAAGTTTGAAGCAAGGGAAAAGAAAGGATTATGTTTAGACCCAGGGAATCTTCTTTTGGGAGGAAGGGATTGGCAAGGGTTTTTATCATGCAGATTGTCTTTTCTTTTTATGAGGGATGGGAGAGGGCCCATGTGACAGATTACTGGTGCTTGACCAGAAATTTCTAGACTAGTTGATTAAAATTACATTTCTAGGAGAGGTTGAAACTGCAGTCAGGTGTTAAATCTAGGTTTGGAATCATGGCTTTTAGCCTAAGTGATACTATTTCATTTCCTGATGCACCCATCCTCTTAAGGTCCTTAGATGCAGAGACTGATTGGTTTGTGGTATGTCTTTAAAATATCTGTGGTTTGCTATAAAACTTCAAAGAATTCCAAAGTGTCAAAAGGAAAAAGTGAAAGTCATTCCTCCAACACCAGTCATATTCTTCAGAGGGACATGAACTCCTACATACAGTATAGAAACTTAAAACAAATTGGATCATACTATATATGTTGTCTTCATCTTGCTTATTATTTCACATAAATATTATAGGCATCTTTTCATATCAGTACACATACGTTTATTCATTACATTTAACAATTGGTATTCCATAGTATGCATATACCTTGATTTATTTACCCAACCCATTACTGATATATATATATATATTTTTTTTTCCCCCAAAGTCTCATTATTTCCAATGCCTAACACATTTATCTTTATGTTTGTGCAGGTATATCTGTAGGACAGTTGGAATTGCTGCATCAAAGAATATCTACAATTTTAAATATTGATAAGGGTAAAGGGTATATTTCAAAGGGTTATTTATTCATTTTTAAACATTGGTAGATACCATCCTAAACTTTATATGCAATCACTTGTAGAAGCACAGCATTTTCTGCCTTTAATTATGAGAGATTATGAGGTAAATGACAATGATTTATAAAGTGTAAAGTGCTTTACAAAGTATTTTTATTCAATTTATTAAATACAGATAATCTCTAGGGAGATAATGTTAAAGGTGAAGAAATAGGGGCTTATTAAAATTAAGTGATTTGCCTGAGATAATACACTCAGATGTGGCAGAGCTGAGCCTGAGACCCTCTTTCATCTCCAGGCCTGAAATTTGTTGTTCTGCATTGCTACTGGCTTCCTGTGGAGGAGCACCTGACCCTCTGTTGTGATGGATGGACTGGACGTAGGTGCAGGGGAGGCATTTAGAGGGATTATTGGCCAGCCAGCTTCACCCCAGAATGGCACATCCATGGACATACAGACATTTCTGTCTGTGCCATCACTCCCCTGGTGATCTCATTTGATCACAGCTTTGAATACCATCTATATCCAGACTTATATTTCCAGTCTGGAACTGTCTCCTTAAAATATTCTGTACTGAACTCTTGATCTTTTCCCCTAAGTCTGTTCTGCCTACAACCATCTCTGTTGGTTACTACCTCATCCCTTTAGCACTTCAGGCCCAAATCCTCGATTCCTCTCTCTCTCTCATATCCCTCATTCGTGGGGAATATGACCAAGGCCATATTGTGACTTCCTGCCAGGTTTGGAGTTGAAATCCAGGCAGGTCTTGCTCTAAAACACACCTAGATTACACTGTTTTATTCTAATTCCATTAGCCTGAAATGTAATTCTGATCTGACTCTTCAAATTTGTGCTCTTAATTTAGGAGCACATGGACTGAGTAAATGTTTAGAAATTAAGTCACACATTTAATTTATTTTTACTGGTTCTAAGACTACAAAATTGAAACTCCAAGTTACACTTACTGAAAATGTAATTAATCTTAGCTGAAGAAATCAGTGGGCCCAGACTTTTGAAAACACCTAAGTCCTCCCTAGCAAATCTTCCATATTGCATGCATGTTGATGGGTGGGTGGGGGGCGAAGAATGGGGATGAGAGGAGGCCCAGGAGGGGTCTCTTGCTCAGAATGAAAGTCTTCCAATGGAAAAGCAGCTGATTTTGAGGTTTTGAACAGAAGTTAAGGCAAAGCTGTGGATCTTCCTCAATGCACAGAGGAAAGCAAGTTCTTATTAAGTAAACCATAGTGAAAAACTTCAATTATTGATCAGAAGGGGGATTTAACTAGTCAGGAAGTATTTGTTTTAATTTTAGCATTATACTGTTGTAGTTGTGTATTTGTATATATGTTTTTGTGTAGGAAATTGTCATATTCAGAAGCCCAAAGTTAAACAGTGTGAGTGCTTGTTGTAATTATAATTCAGTTGTCAACTGGGGCATCCCTGGCTCTACGAAATTGAAGTAAACTTAAATTAAATTCTCAGTTTTTTTTTTTTTAGATTTATTTATTTATTTATTTTCAGAGAAAGAGAGGGAGAGAAACATCAAAGTGTGGTCACCTCTTGTGCACCCCCAACCAGGGACCCAGCCCCCAACCCAGACATGTGCCCTGACTGGGAGTTGAACCGGTGACCCCTTGGTTCACAGGCCGGTGCTCAGTCCTCTGAGCCACACCAGCCAGGGGTCAAATTCTCAGTTTTATAGCATGGCTAGAGTTTGCCTGAGACAGAGGGGGTTCTTGGAGTGCAAGCTTTCCAACACTGGCATTGGAAAATTCCTGCACCAGCCGTGACAGCTTGGTGTGGTTACTTTAAACTTGACTGAGTCCAGAGTCCTCAATACAATTTTTACAAATTCCAAACTGCTTAATTTTTTCTGCCCTCTTATTGTGACTTTTGTATTTGGCCTTTCTCAGTTCTGTCCTAGGCTGACCTGTGTACAAATCTCAGTTTTTTCACAAATTTCCACAAAAGATTCACTTAGTACTATGTACTTAATGAAATAAGCAGCTTTCCTGCAGACTTAAGGGGTCACATATTACATTTAACAGCCTTTAACCATCTCTTTGGCTTCTTAGCATCTCTCTCCTTTCCTTCCTTTTGATATTTGTTACAGTCAGCAAATTTGTTCTCTTGTCTTATCCAGAGTATTTCTGTCTCTCGAGGTCCTTGTTGGTAAGGGGTTCCTCATTTTATTCCATGGAGATGTGCCAGGAAATTTTGTCAACAAAAGTGGGTTTCAACTAAGGAATTCTTCACTCAGATACTTGGAGAATAAAATTGCGTCTACTATATTATGTCATGAAGAATATTTTATATCAATATAGATGAAAAATTTTGACCTCGTTTGGGAATTATTAAGCTGCCTTCCTTTTCTCTCTTTCCCAAGATCTTGTAAGACGAAACTCTACCCACAATTACACAATGCCAAGTATTTTCTTTCCTCCTTGAGCTTACCGGTAAGGGCTGAACTGAGGGTAGAGCTGAACTGTCTTCTTGCTTTAGGGACATCAAGGAATTTTCCTCAGAGATATGTGGCTTGATGTATTAACAAACCCCTCAGGATACTGACTTTGCAAGGGGAATTGTGTGTGCATCTTAAAAACCAAGTGCTGCATCCTTCCTAACAAAGAGCATTAAGCATTCAAGTCTGACTTGGACCAGAGGCCATAATGAGAGTGTTGTCAAAACCATTCATCAGGAAAGAGCTAGAGGGAGGTCAGGTCAGATGGATGAGACTGGACAATCTAGACAGAGCCTCTGAGTAAGGATCCCTTCTGCTTCTCCTGGAACGGACACATCTGAGCAAGGGTGGGAAGCTATTTGGGGTGGAGGTCAGAAGTCTCAGCTGGCTTGCAGTTCCTCTATCAGTCTGTCTAGACTCTGGGAGAGTCAAGGAGTGTTATTTATAGGGAAGTTAGCCAGGAGAAGAGGGAAGCAACGGGTAAAGGAACTCATAGGAGATAGAAGATGGGCCAAGAAAGTAGAAAATGCTTAGAAGTTTCCAGAAGTCTCTGTCCATGTCCCCACTTGAAAACTTGTGCTTTTGTGACCAAAGAATAATAGTGATAATGGCTAACATTTATTGCATGCCAACTAGATGCCAGACACAGTGTTTCATGCACACTTGAAAGTATTAAACTTTATTAAATTACCAGGGAAGTGCAAATGGAAACTACAGTGTGATAGTTCTTCAAACGGCTGAAATGCAAATGTCAGGAAATAGCAAGCATTGGTGAGGATGTGGAGCAACTGAACATTTACATAATGCTCGTGGGGATTTACATGAAAACAAGTGCTTTGGAAAACTGGTTGGAAGTTATCTGCTAAAGCTGATACCCTCTGACCCAGAAATTCCACTTGACCTAGAAATTGTTTACGTATTTTCACCCAAAGATATGTACAAGAATTTTCGTAGCGGTACTACTTGTAAAAGCCCCAAAATCGAAACAACTTAAATCTCCATCAAGAGTAGAACAGATAATCACAGAATATTTGCAAAATAGACTATTATTATACATCAGTGAGAATAATGAACTCCATCTTTATGCAACACTATGCATGAATCTCATTTACTCCTCACAGTAACTCTATAAGGTAGCTCTTACTATTATTCCCATTTTACAGATGAGGAAACTGAGCATGGAGAGGTTAAGTTATTGCCTAAGGCTGTAAAACTAGGAAGTGGAGTAGCTAGGATTCAAACTCTGGCAGTTGAATTCCAACCCTCAAACACTATATGTACCACTACCCCCAGCCTCTAGCTGTCCAAGCTGTAGGTGTTTAGTGTGTGTGCTGCTTTGTTTAACGTTCTCAGAGGCACAGGGTGGGACTGGTGCCGGCTGGCCCCAAGAAGGCATCTACCAGCTAACTTTGGTTACTATGTGCCAGGGCTGTGTACATGTGTTTCACCTGGACTGTAACGTTTAATCCTCACAAGAGCCCTTTGTGATGGGTACTATTAAAAATGGGGAAACAGATATGGAGAGATAAAATAATTGACTAAGATTGTATCACTAGTATGTGATGGAGCTGGAATTCAAAGCCAGATCTGTGCTACAGAGTCTGTGTCCTTCACCGTTCCATCACACGCCTCTCCTTAGCACCTAACAGGGCAGCAACGCTGTGGGGCCAAAGTCCTAATGAGAACCACTGCTCATGGTCATAGGTCTTGAGTTCTTTGAGCTATATCAATGGACAAAAACAGTGATAATTTGAGACCACACCCCTGAAGGTTCAAAAAGCCAACCGACTTCTGAGCAAAATATCTGCCACAGGTTATCTTTACCCACTTTCAAGGGAAGAAGTCTGGCCATGACCATGTCTTCCTGGAAACAAAAAAAGATAGTCGGTAATTTCTTTAGTTTTTGAAGTTGTGCCAAAGTGCTCTCAGGCAGGCCGTGAGCATGGCCCCCCTTCTAACAGCCAGAGCCACGCAGGCCTTGTACTGGGGAGAACGGGAGAGCTACTTAGCAGATGGTGGGGGTGCACATGGAATTCCCCGCTGAGCGCTGACAAGGGCAGGGGCCTGGCCTCCAGTGTGCTCTAATGAGAGGAGGTCTGGACACTGGCAACCTTAGCCACTGGCTGCTCAAGAAACAGATGCTAGGCCTTCCTGCATTGCCAAGAGCAGAAGACTTTGGGGACTCTTGTATTTTTTGATTGAATGTGTTGATGAAGGAATAAGAAGGTGGGAGAGTTGGAGGCATTTTTTAAAATTTTCTCCTGATTGTAGAGTTTCATATTTCCAACCTGAATCATTACAGTTGCCTCTTACTTTAACTCACTGTAACTCCAACCTTTCTTCTCCCTGATTGACCTTTCTTACAGCCCACAGGTAGGAATTTCCTACCCAAAACTCAGACTGCCAGCTTCCCAAGCACACCATGCTGTCGAATGTCACCAGGTCTTTGCACATGCTGAGTCCGCCCACTCAGTATGGCAGGAGCCTCTTCTCTTTGTCCCAGAGCTCTGTCCCAGGAGTTGCCCTCTTTGACCACCTCCCTAGGTAGAATTCATTGTTCCCTCCTCAGCACTCCCATACACATTTTTTTTTCTTCTTAACATATAACATTCTGGGTCGAACAATGTACTGTAATAATTTGCCATCCTGTCTCTAGAATAGACTGTGAACTTCTTATGGGAGGGAGCTATGGCATATTTGTCATCAGATTCCTGGATGAACAGTACCTGGCTTGTCTAGGTGCTGAGTAAAAGTTTGTGGGACGAAATCCAAAAGCATAGAGATCTGAGGGATGAGATCACAGTGCCTTTGCAACCCCAATGCAGCCATTGAAGTAAAAGCTCTTCTCAGACCAGCTTTGCCCTCTGTTGTGACATTGCTCTCTCACTACTGTCTGCCCCTTCTTGCCATTTCAACATTAGTACCCAAAACTCTAGCTTTCAAGAGTTGACAGTGAGTTGCTTTCCTCCATCTCAGCTTTCTCAAGTCCATGGGTGGCGGGGAAGTGATCGAGTTATCAGTGATGGGTCTAACATGGTATGGGGTAGGTGAGGGTGGGGAACAAACACTTGTTTGTTCTCTGTGCCCCCGGCTCCCATGATGGGTTAGCTTATATCCAAAGCTTTAATAAGCAAACTTTTAACGAATAGATTTTATTTTTTGGAACATTTAACTAAAGTTTATTATTCATTCAGATTTACTTAGTTTTTATCTAATGTTCTTTTCTGTTTCAGAATCCCACTTAGGATAAAACATTACATTTAGTTATCATGTTTACTTAGGTTCTTACCTGATGCGGCAGTTTCTTAGACTTTTCTTGTTTTGGATGACCTTGACATTTTTGAGAATATTATATTATTATATTATAGATGTCACAATATTGGAATTTGTCTGGTGTTTTTCTCATGATTAGGCTGGGGTTATGGATTTGGGGGAGAATGATCACAGAGCTAAGGTATCATATCCATCCCATCATATCAAGAGTATAATCAAGTTTTTTAAAAATGTGAGCATACCTTTCCCTCTCCTTAAATTTGTGTTCCCTTCTGTATTTTCTCAATTAATGCCGTTGTCATACACACAGTCATGAAGGCTAGAAACTGGATTTACTTTTTCTTTTCCATCTTCCATCTAACTAGCCATCAATTATGAAGATGCTGCTTCGCCAGTGGTTTTGTATTTTCCCCCTTCTCTCATTCACACTGTGTCTCATTAAGTCCGTGTTATTTTTTCCATACACTGTTACCATAGTCCCCTAACTGGTCTTCTGGATTCCACTTCCTTACCTCTCCATTTAATTCTTCCTAATAGTTAACTGTTGGTTTGACATCAATTCCATCTTCAGAAATCTCAGAATACCACCTCCTCTACCCCATACAGAATAATGTTCAGATTTTCTGGCATGGAATCACGAAGCTCTTCTGGTGCTTTTTCTAAATGGCCTCATTTGCCGGAGTAAATATTAGTTCCTTTCCTCTATATTTAATATTTTGGAGAATTTATCTATATCAAAAATAAATAGATTGTTTCTTAAAGTAATTTTCCCCCCAGAAGAGTAAATGAAACAGTGTGTATGTGTGTATGTGTGTGTGAGAAGAGAGAGAGACAGAGAGGGAGGGAGAAATGTGCACGCCCTCACTGGAATGTGCACCTCTCTAGGTTGTGGCTGTAGTAGGGAGAAAGAGCTACCTGTGGCTTAACATTGGGTATGAATAGGACCGGCCCCCTTGCTGCATGGTTTGTATCTGGTGAGAAAAGATGAGAAGGAAAAAGAAGATAAGGAGATAATACGTTTGCCCAGAAGTGTGTGTGAGTGTGCAACAAAAGCTTCACTCATTTGCCTTTTTCAGTGGCTTAAAACAACAGTGTCTGTTATCTCAGGTTTCTGTGGGTCAGGAATCCTGCCACAGCTCAGCTGGCTCCTCTGGCTCAGGATTTCTCACAAAACTGCAATCAGGGTATTAGCCTCTCTCCTCATTTTTGCACTTCAGTCACAAACACTTTCCAAAATTCACTGGCTAAACTCTGCGGTGCAGAGAGAGCTTTTGTCACTCGAGAATGACATTCACATGTAAATTGCATTCCTTCTTGCATGGGATAGCCAGTTGTCTGTGTCACAGGATGTGAATGAATGCATTGTGCTTGATTGTATAATATAGCTGTCCTAGATTTTAATGAGCAAAAGAAATTGGCTTTCAAATTCATCTGCCAACTACTCATGGAAGTCCACGGTCTTCATTCTTAAAGTTTAAAAGTGCACGAGGAATTTGTGAGTCTCTTAGGCAGTCTGCTTAGGAATGCCTAAGTAGTTGTGGGCTCAGTACATGGCCCTTCCCCCTCCCAGGACTGAGGGCTGGCCAGAAGGAATATATATTGATTTGGGAATGGATTGTAACTTCTTCCTTATCACCTTTTGGAAGTGGCTTCCTATCGTGTGTCTGCTTCTTGACCTTTTCTTTACACTGAGGTAATGTAGTTTAGAGTTGCGGGTAGAACATGTGTCTCCTTTGTTTGGGACCCCTTAAAACTTGTCTGAGACTCAGTGGGGGGCGGTGTCTCTTGCACTGACCTACCACCATCACCACTGGTGCACTCCCCTGTAATGTGAGTAGTAAACTGCATGTCCACATCTGCTGGTCATCTGGGTGTTTTTTTTGGAATATCATGAACCGCGGTTTGGGGCTCCTGCGCTACAGTAGTCTAGACCAGTGACTATTTTTATGTCCAACACTAGACAAGAGAAAGGCTAACAGAGGTAGGGAAATAAGAGTGGAGAGAGCAGGAGCCACGGGTTTGAGAGTGCTCACAGGCAAGAATTTGGATAAGTCATTGGATTAATAAATGTGGAAGATTAATGGTCTCTGCATACTTAAGAATATTGAACTGTTAGCGGCTCATTGAAACTGTGTATGGGAAAAGGCAGAGACTGTGCAGAAGTAGTCACTGATTTGGAAACTGTTTTCATTTCCTAAATAACAAAAGTATTCTCTGAGAGTGGAATAAAAGCTGTTATTCTGGGATGGAAAACATCCACAGATTGTCTGATAAAAGCAGCAACTGTAACCACTGGGGTTTCCCACTCTTTGGGAATCCCATTTATCCCTGGTATAGAGTGCTTCAACCTTACACGACTCTTGACAATTCTGTGTTCTCAGCAGCAAAAATAAAGACAGTTTATTAAAAAGATTTAGGTGGCACGGTATAGGCATTGACAGACCATGGTAGTGAGTCAGAAATAAGAAGAGCACACAGATAGAAGACATTATATAATGCCAGTAGATCCAAGTGGAATTAGACTTTATGTGTTCATCTTCGTCTTGGCTCTCAAGAAATATGTGTGTGCACTTGGGTATACAAACACACATATCCACCCATGTATATGTCAGCTGTGTTTCTCCACCAGACTCCCAATTTTGTTCTCACTAATGGAATAGCTAAGACTGCTTTGAAATACTTTTTTTTGGTATATTATCCATGTTTTGACTACATTTATTAGTCCAGGTAGACAATATTTGATTTTAATAAACATTTGGCAATGTTGTTACTACCCTGTTTTAATTTTTATTTCTTCTTTTTTTTTCCTATTTCTGTAGGAGGATTGTTTTTCGTAAATCTTAACATAATTTTAGGTTTTATCTTATGGTTCATCCCCTACCAAAAGTCATTGCCCTCAGTTTCAAAGTCATCACCATCTCCAGAGGGTCAGCAGCTAGGACCAAATCATATCAGGGTCATCACTGGATGCTATTAACCCCTCTGATATGTCCATCTGCTTTTCTAATGAGACCAGGGACCTGAGGACTCTCCAAAGCCTCTGGGTTGGTCTGATGGGCAGATGAGGGCAATGGGGTGCTTTTAAATTTGATTTTATTGTTTCCTTCTAATATTTAGTTTATGAAAGACCACTAGCTCAGCGTTTGCCTCCTTCTGGCCTCCTTCACATGTCATTATTATAGAGGTCATACCTCTTTATGTTTCATCTCCCTGGAAGGAAACAACTGAGAGTTTTCCTGTTTGTCCGCCATATCTGACACAGTTGGTGCAGCCCTGAATACCTAGCGTCTGAGAAGTGTGTGCTTACATGAATGAATGGGTGAGTTCTTATATATCCCTCTCCATTTCTGTAACAAGATGTTACAATTATCAGGGAAAAATTTTTATATGGACTCAAATCAAACATTTCTTTCTTCTCTTCTGGGGATTTCACAAATCCTTCCTCATTTTGCCAGAAAGAGAAGAGGATCTGAGATTTGTCGTACCCCCTTGTCCACTAAAGTCAAAGTCCTAACCCATGTCCATTCTGTCCTTAATGTAGTTCCTGGCTCTATCACTCTTCATTTTTTATTCCCAAGTACCTAAGATTCAGATTTGCCTCAGAAAGTGTCACCTTCCCCATGGGTAAGCCCTGATGAGCTGTTTACAGGGATGTTGTAGCCCTCTCATCTGGAGGCCTCCCCTTTCCTTCTCCTCTGCTCTCTCTGGTTCTAGCTTGTTCACAGTGGCATCCCAGTGCCTGGCATGAATGAAGTACTCATCCATAGCTAATGAATGTGTTAAATAAATAAATGAGGGGGACTTTGAGCTTTCAGTCACTCCCACAGTGACTGCATGATCTGCTCTAGAGTGATAGATTTGATGAATCCATCAAAGGACAGACATATTAAGGTGAGTCAAAATTTCACTGCTCCTGGCCCTGGCTGGTGTGGCTCAATGGATTGAGTGCTGGCCTGTGACCAAAGGGTCATTGGTTCAATTCCCATTTGGGGCACATGCCTGGGTTGTGGGCCAGGTCCACAGTGGGGGATGTGTGAGAAGCAACCACACATTGATGTTTCTCTCCCCCTCTTTGTCCCTCCCTTCCCTTCTCTCTAAAATCTTAAAAAAAAAAAAAAAATTCAGTGGTCCTTCAATGGCCACTTCAAGCTTTCCTGGCAACTCCAGCTGATCATGATGTTTCCCTTCTCAACCACTGTTGTGTTTATTGAGTGTCTTTACAGACAATCATAGTGCTGTTGGTTTTGTGGTGTGTTACACGTCTGTGTGCCTTACCCCGTGTGGCTCCGTGCTCTACTCAGGGGCTCACTTTTGTGGAGTTTGAAGCATAAACCATTTTGGAATTTGTCATTATACAAATACAAATTAGATACAAAAGGGAAATTTTTTAGGATGAGTTATAGCAAATTATAACCTTGAAAGAGCCGATGAATATCAAACACATTACAAAATAAAAAAATAAGATTTTTATTCATTAGCTGCCTGCCACATTTCTATATTAATTTTCTCCTACATTTTTGTCTGTGTAATCTCTGACTGCCCCTTCATATAACAGTGATTTTGTAATATCTGTTTCTAGAGAGAATAGATAGTTCAGTGTTTTCTTAGCCTGGTTGACATGAAGTGGTATTTTTTGTTATATATAGTGGCATGTGTACCATCTGGGCTCCCTCACACACAGACGTTTTCATTCTCTGTAGTGCTGCTATACTTTGGGCCCTCTAAACACAGGGACTATATTTTGTGAGATTTCATCCAAAAATAAAAAAGCAACCACAGACGTGGCTGCTGTGCTGCACCTGTGACACCAGGGCAGAGAGGAAGTGGCTCTTTCTACGCTCAGTGCTCAGAACATTGGGCACTAAGAATGGTTTGCAGCCTGACAGCCCTGAGGGGGAAAAAAATGAAAAAGCATAGTATATCTATAATTGTATACACTGCATTGTCAAGTATTTTCCTAACAGGAGACGATCGATTTTGACTGGGTATTGACAAGAGCCAAATCCTCTGCTTACAATTGTACAGGCCTGATGGCTGAAATTTTTTTCACAGGCTAGCTCTGGTTTCACCCCTTTTAGACCACATGTCTTCTCAACCAGATGCTTTTGGTTCCAAAGTCTTATGACACTTTCACATCATGAATCAGTACCTGATCCTGGGTGTTCATGTCTACTACTCTTTAAATTATGTCTCATGCCACCAGACAGTGTCTGGTGTCTCCTCCTGGCAAATGTTTTTCTCTGGGTCTCCTTGTGACAGTTAATCAGTGGCAGTGTGATTCTTTTGGCAGTTCATGGATCTGCATCTTTAGGAAGTTCAAGACAGAATAAAATCTGCTTTCAAATTCTCTTCTAACTCAGACACAGTCCGTGCTGACTAATTCTCAGGATGAGGTAAGACATATTTCCCCCCTAAAAGCAAGACAGTGGGTGATTAAACATGATGCCGACAGCTTTGCCTCCTAGGCCTTGTAAGAGCATTATAATTCGTCTTTTAGTTGTTGAGCTGAGTCTGATGTCTTAGGAGGAGAAGTGCAGTTCTACACATTGAATAATACTCGTCACTGATGGTAGAGGGGCAGGTGTAGAAGACAGGGTGCTGCAAAGGACTCGATGGGGACACTGGGGTTGGGTCATTTTGCTTAAGACCTTAAACTCAAGTCAGACAGACTTCAGTCCTGCCACTTACTGCCTGTGTCGTTTTGGGCAAGTCATCGAATGCTCTCGGAGCCTCAGTTCCTCAGACCTGAATGAAGAGAATACCACACGGGGTCGGGAGGATCCATGTGTGTAAAGCACTCTGCAGGCATTTCCGAAATGTTACCATTTCTTTACTTCCAACATTTCTCTCTCTTCTAGGTCTGTCTAGAGATCTGGATAGCTGATATCTTTGGTGGTTTAAACCTTTTCCTAGACTCTAGCTTCTTTAGCTGTTTTTCAAAAATAACTCTTTGACATCAGTGGCCAGAGCTTACTCATTTTCACGTTCTGCCCATAGTGCCTAAAAGCAGCATTTTGTACATGATAACCTCTCTCATTCATTTAGCAATCTACTGTTTACCAAGTGTCTTCTTCGTGGCATTGCTCGGTCTTCAAAATGACCCTCCCATGGTGATGTCACCAGAGTTCAGTGTGCTACACCTTTCTGTTGCCTCTCGCCAAGCTTGTGCTCAGCAAGGCTACCACATTGGTGGCTCCGTCCTCGTAAATGCCCAGTTGTCCTTACTTTGTCCTTGCTTGTCATTCCAGTCTCACCATAGGGGTCACTTCTTCAGAGGCCTCTGGCCCATCCTCTCAGTCATTCTCCATCATAGTGTTCCAATGGACTATTTCCACAGATAGTAGTTTTTACATCTGATATTTTACTTTAAAAAAAAATTTAACTTTTCACACTAGAATGCAGGCTTTGTGAGAGCAGAAATATTCTGTTTCCTTAGGGAGTACATTGTCCCCTAGGGGCAAAATTAGTTCTAGAGGGGGCAAAAAACCCACTCTTTTTATGTATAAATCACAGATTTATATAGGGTACACATATACATATGTACATGATATTAAAGTTTGAAAGGCATAATTAGTATAAAAATGTCTAAAAAGGCTTCTTAGGCGAGCAATACAAAAAAAAGGTTGAGAACACTGCTTGATAGTATAGAACAGTGCTGAGCACAGATTAGGCTCCTAAATAATATTTTATGAATGACTGAATCATGCCTTTTAATAGCTGGAGAGGCAGAGGTTCAGAGAGGTGAAGGAGCTCGTCTGAGGACATAACGGTGATGGATGGCAGAACTGAGTCTCCAGCCTCTTTCCTGGGTTTTGTGCTTTTTATTGTAAGCCACTCAGTAACTGCTCAACATGTGCTTTCTGTGTTGACTTGAATATATTGGACATCTGCACAAGAAGAGCAAAGCAAATTTGTATCTTCTAAGTGACACAACAGATGATTTCAGAAAGTTGTTCTATTCAGAAGAGTCCAGCTAGTCTTCTTCCCTGGGGGCCTTAATGTGTGTTGTACATGGCTCGTCTTTGAAATGGCAGTCAGTTCCATGTCCTGCTCTTGAACAATAAGAGTGAAGAGGTGAGTAATGTTTTTAATGTCTTAGTAATTGTTTCGCAGCAACTCTGGGCCAAAAGAAATAACCGACAACTCCATTTATTAAGTAATTAGATCCAAATGGTTTCGTAAGTCTTTATGTCTTAACAATTTCGTGCCTGTTGACCCCAGCATGCCTTCTCAAGCCTTGGAATTGTATGGGACACCACCCCTCATTTCCTATTCCACATTTATTTTCAAGTGGTTCTTGCTTTCATCATAGCACCTGCTAAAAACCCAAATTTGAAAAGATTGGGTCACAGGGAACAGTATAACGCAGTATTGAAACTGTGAACTACCTCAAGCTAGTAGTTTCTGACAGATGTTGCTGCGATTCCCGTGAAAATTCAAAACATCCTGAAGCACCTTGTGAGTTCACTGTGGCACCCAGAGGTGCCTCAGCATGCAGTTTAGGAACTGTGGCAGTGGACCAAAATACAATGCTGGCTTGAGGTAGGGTGGTGGCAGGGGAGTTGGGAAAAAGCGAGAAAATTTGAAGATATGTAGAAATGTAAAATTGGAGGCCAGGAGAACTGGTCCGAATGTGTTGAATGACCAGGATATGGAGATGGAGGAGAGAGGTTGGAAAAATGAAGCTTGGGACCCGCATGATTGGAGGACTCCCATGTAGTGGGTGGCTCTTGGTAGCCCGGCCAGCCCACCTTAACTTTCTTGAGAATGACAATCATCCTCCACACAGGAGTTGCCCTAGCAGCCGCATTCATTCTGTGTGACTCATCTAGCTGGCAGAAGGGGGTGGGACATGGGGGATATGTTGCGTTCGAGTCAGCCTAATCCAGTCAGATTTTCTCTCCCAAGACTTTGGAATTAAGATTTAGTGGCTTTGTTTCTTGTAGCTGCTGAAACAAATTACCACTAACTGGGTGGCTTCAAAAAATAGAAATTCATTCTTTCTCAGTTCTGGAGACTGGAAGTCTGAAATAAAGGCATAGATAGGGCTGCAGTCACTTTGGAGGCTCTGGAGGGAATGCTTCCTTGCTTCCAGTTTTTGGTGGAGCTTGATGGTGCTTGGCTTTCTTCCCCATATATCCCTCCCATCTCTATCTCTGTGGTCACATTGCCTGCTACCTTCTCTTTATGTGTCTATGTTTTCTCCCATTCTGTCTCCTACGAGGTCTGTGGATTTAGCATCCACTTGGGTAATTCAGGATAATCTCATCTCAGGATCTTTAACTTAACTACATTACAGAGACCTCTTTTTTCCAAATAAGGTAACATTCATAGAGTCCAGATATTTGGATGTGGACATTTCTTTTTCAGAGCCACCCTTTAACTCACTACACTTTGAGACTTAAGAGATGCACGTGCACTGCAAGGATGGATATGTGGGGCTCTGAGATAATTATTGTAAGATGTGGGTGGAGAAATACAAGTATAAGGGGAAGGAGAAAAATGACGTAGATGTGGAGAGGCAGAAACAAAGAGACACTGAGGCCCAGAGAGAGATAGGCAGGCAGAAGGACCAGCAGTGCTTTGGTTCTATTCAACTTTTGACGACTTGGTTCCTGTCCCCGAGGAAGCCCAGCTTCCTTCAGGTTCTATAATTTAGTTGACATCTTCAACAAATTCTCCCATTTGCTTAAGCTACGATGAATGTGTTTCTCTAATTTGCAACCAATAGCTTTCACTAAGGCAAAATAGCAAAAGGGTGGGGAAATGAGTCTAAATTTTGTCAAAACTTCTGTGTTCTTAAGACTGTGATTTATGTCAATAGAAAATTCTGATGATGGCTACTCACTGAATGAAACTGATTAGAATTCATTTACTATCTCAGAATATGAGGAATTCAATTTCTTTCATACAATAATCCCATTTTACACACTACTCAGAGCACTTGAGAGAACTGTGTTTCATTTTGAGCAACAATGAGGGAGGACATTGGCCCAACAGCATTTGTCCTGTGCAGCGTGACTAAGATATAAAGGAGCTAGAAATCATGCCACGTGAGAAACCGTTTAAGAGACTTGAGCAGTTTAGTTGGAAAATGGAAGACTTGGAAGTCCATGATGGATGGTTTCTAAACTGGGAGAACTGTCATGCAGAAGAGGAATTCGAGATGTTATTAGGAGTCACATTCGGGGTTTATTCAAGAAGTTTTCAAAAATTTTAGATGTTCAAAATGGAGTGGCATGATGCTTGATCTTAGATTTGAGAAGGCATGGGAAGTAAGCATCCTTAAAAAAAAAGACTCTGAGCCCAGTGAGGGCAGGGACTGCATCTTGTTCATTTGGGTATACTCAGTACCTAACATAACGTTTAATGCTTAAGGTGCTTGGGCAAAACTTGATAAATGGAAGAATGAAGAGTTTAAAGAGAGACAGGGTATTTTAGTCAGCTTGGGCTGATAAAACAAAAGTACTATATAGACTGGATGGCCTAAACAATAGATATTTATTTCTCACAATTCTGGAGGCTGGAAAGTCCAAGGTCAAGGTGCTGGCAGATTCGGTGTCTGGGGAGAGCTCACCTCCTGGATCATAGATGCTGTCTTCTCATTGTGTCCTCACATGGAGAAAGGGGTAAGGGAGTTTTTTAGGGTCTCTTTGGTAAGGGCACTAATTCCATTCATGAGGGCTCTACGTTCATGACCTAACATCTTCTAAAGACCCCTCCTCCTGATACCATCACACTAGGGCTTAGTGAATTTTGAGTTTTAAATAATGACACAAACATTTGGTCTCTAGCACTGGGTGGCTGTCTGGAGGTGTTGAAGAGATACAAGACCAAATTGAAGGATGGTGCTAATATTAATAGATAGCTGTCAATTCTTAAGCCCTTGGTTTATTTTATCATCTTATTTAATCTTCAACAATCTGTGCAGTAGTTGCCCTTACTTTGCAGACACAGGAACTGCATGAAGCACAGAGAGGTTAAGTAGCAAACTCCATGCAACAGCTAAGTTGAGAACTGGAGTCATCTCATAATAGAAAGAAAAATCATTGCTCATGTACTGAGCAACTACTGTGTTCTAAGAGGTTGTTTTAAAAAAAGATTTTATTTATTTATTTTTAGAGAGAGGAGAAGGGAGGGAGAAAGAGAAGAAGAGAAACATCGATCAGTTGCTTTTTACATACGCCCTGACCGGGGGGGACCGAACCTGTAACCCAGGCATGTGTCCTGACCGGGAATGAACCTGTGACTTTTTGCTTTCCAGGATGATGCCCAATCGACTAAGCCACACTGGTCAGGGATGTTCCAAGAGTTTTATACACAGTGATCTCTAAAGCTCTTTACAATGATGAGTCCATGATGTCTGGGTGTCTGCCTCCCAAGTTCTCGTCCTAGGCCCTCCTTTGATGGGTCCCATGAACCAGGGTTTTCTAAGGTGGCTGGGGGCCCTCAGGGAGACTGGGCTACTTACCACTCTGAAGTCTGAAGAAGGCTCAGTCTTTATAGTCTTCACTGCTCATTGACCCAGTGATCTGTTCATGCCTTAGAAAGAACAAGGCTGTGGCCTCATCTCTCTGGTCCTGACTCTAAGGCGTCAGCAGCGTAAAAAATGGAGAAGCCTTTATCCTCCCCATTAGCCTTTTTGCTTAAAGGGAAATATAAGCTAGCAAAAATGATTCTTAAATTTGATCTAGTTTCTAATACCATAATTAGCCTTCAGTGGGATATCCTTTTTCAGATGCATGAGTTTTTTGTTTTTGTGTTGGTTTTTCCCTGTGTTTGTCTGCCTGCCTGTTTGGCCCTGAGAACAAACTGGGCTTCCGTCTTCGTGCAGCAGGTGCAGATGGGCCCTCGGGGAGGAGCGGCCATGGTCACTGGCTGTAGTTCTCAGCAGCCCCAGCAAGGTCTCTGGGGGTTCGGTTAGTCAACGCTGATCTTAGGTCTGAGGTCAAGGTGCTGTGTGACTTTAGCTTTATACATCTTCTGTTCTGTGTACTTCAAGAATAACACATGCTTCTGCCTGTATTTATAGCCTGTCTCCTATTTCTTAAGTGATCCTTAAATCACAAAAGCATGACTTGTGGGCTGCAGTCATAAAGCAAGTTAACTTTTGTCTTTCAGTCTCTCTTAGAATGTCTCTGTGGGGGAAGCTGGGTGAACTCGGGTGCTATTACTTTTGCAGATCCTCTTGGGGGTCAAAACACAGGCTCAATATAGTTGTTAGGATGTTCTGTCTAAGGTGATAACTAGCACTTCTGACTTATACGGCTTCTCTCTTTCTTCAGGCCTGCTGCAAGCAGGAAACCTGCGGTTGGAGAATGAAAACACAGTCACCTTTTCCTTTCTTTCCTATTGTCATCTCCTTGGATTCATTGCCAGCCTCTCTGCCTGCGTCCCCAGTTGGATAACTGCTTTCTGGCCTCTCTGGGATTAGAACATGAGTAGGGAAGAAAGGAAAAGATGGTAAGAAAGTTGTTACTTGTCCGATACTGCTGTGTTTAAGCTAAACTTCCTATTGTGTGACAATTTCAAGAGTCCTTCAGAAAACTTAACCTCATCACTAGGCATCTGCACCCTGCATCTCTCTTTTGTCTGGTTCTTTGCTTTTCCTTGGCCCCTAGTAACCTAACAATATCCTCAGCTCCCCTTTGCTGAGGTCTCTTTGTCCCACCAGATTTCCCTCTTAGAAAGGATCCAAAATGACCCTACCCGTGTCTCTTGAGTGGCTCACATCTGCTTCATAGAAAACATTTGTGCATTTTTTTTTTACCTCAATAAATCCTAGAGGAAAGGGACAGGATATTTCCAGCCAAGTAACTTTTCCTTTGCTCTGTTGTCTGGCTGACTAGTTTGCCTATCTCTTGCCCTTTAGAACTTGTAGTTGGGTTCAGATACAAATCTACTGCCCCCCCTAAATGACAGAAGCCATATATGTATTAAACTTATCTCACAGGTGATCCTCTCAAAGCCCCTTTCTTTTGACTGGAGGTTAGCAGATGGGGTCCACAGCTCCGCTCTCTTTGAAAAAACCCTCCCTAATCACTTACTCCTGACCCTTTCAAACACTCAGTGTATGAACTGTTTAAGAGTTGTCTAACCTGTTTTCTCTGTAAATTCCTGGTCTACTTCCTTTATTTGAAATTTGCTACCTATTGTGCCTCAGCTGAAAAGTCTGTTTTGACCTCCGTAATAAGATATCGCTCGTTTATTCACTTAGCATTAAGTTCCACTAGACCAGTTCTGCCCAATAGAAATATAGTACAAGTCTCATAATGTAATAACATTTTCTAGCAGAAGATTGAAAAAAAGGTAAAATTAATTTTAATACTAGATCTTATTTAACCTGGACTACATTCAAAATGTTATTTCAATATGAAATCAATATTAAAAATTATCAATGAAATATTTTACATTCTTGTTTTGCACTGAGTCTTTGAAATCTGTAGTGTACACGTGCCCCACATTCCAATTCATACCATCCACACACCAAGTGCTCAGTGGTTGCAATGTCCTTTGGCTCCTGGAGGACAGGATGGCAGTAGGCCGTGAGTTCTACAGGCAAGATTGGTGTTTTTTTTAAAAAAATTATTAGGTTCAATAGATATAAAATTACATTTCAGTACATAATGTTGGTGTTCTTCTTGGTCATTGCTATATACCATAGTGCTTGGCATATAGGAGGTACTTGATGTTTGTGAAATTGAACTGAAATATAATAGAATGAAGAAATTATCGAGGGAGTTGTTCAATAGCTTCCCACAGCGCCTACACTCTAAATTATTCAATTCCACACACATTTAGCTTGCCCACATAGTTTGTAATTCACTTATTCCAGAAGCATTTAAGCTCCACAGCGGGGGAGGGTCTTTGCCTCGTCCCCATAATCTACCACAGTTCCTAGTGTGGTGATGTGGCACTCGCGCAGTCAATAAACATTATTTAGTGTCCATGCTGGGGCTGTTATTTTAGGTGCTGGGAGAACTGTGCTGGACACTGTAGACACAGTCTCCGTCCTGGGGAGTTCAGAGACAATAAAAAGTGAGGGCTCTGAAGGAGAAAACACTGGGGTGACAGGGTGTGACTGGGGATGGAGGAGCAAGCGAGCAGAGGGAAGCAGCCAGTCCTTCGAAGAGCTAGGGCAGGGCAATCTGATTGTGTCTCACCACAGTCCTACAAGCTCTCTCCTTTTCGCCCACATTGACCATTTGTTTTCTCTAACACCCCAAGTTTATTTCTTTCAACTTTCTGTTTCCTTGCTTGTGGTTAGAACAGCCTTTTTTGCTCTTCTATAGCTGGTGCCTTCTCATGCCTCCGCACAAATGACATCTCCTTTAGGTGGACTTCCCTGACCACCCTGTCTCTGGGCTCATCACCTTACACGTTTCCTGTCATACCACTGCATTTTGTTTGTTATCACAGTCTGAAATTATCTTGTTTATACATCAGTTGTCTCCTATACCACAGGGAAAGCTCTGAGAAATTAGGGACTGTGTCTCTACAATTGCTGTCTGCCAGTGGTTAGAAAAGTGCTTCTATGACAAATATATGGCCCATAATTAGCGATCAATAAGTATTTATTGAATGAATTAGTGAACGAATGAAAGCGTTAGTTAAAGTCTTTGGGAGATATCTCAAGGCAAACTTTGAATGAGGCCACAGTCTAAACGAAGTCTGGGAAGAACTGTACTATTTTATCTCTTGTCTGAGAAAGAAGATGGGGTTAATGCATATAAGTTATTCTCTGGGACTTCCTTGGGCATCCAGCAACCTGGGTTCTGTGTCTGGCTCCTCCCTCTGAGAATCTACGTTATGGACCATCCTACTGGGGAAATGGACGAACTTTTACATATAAGATAAGGGGTTCATGGACCTCCTGAAGAGGTAAAAGGACCCCAAGTCAAAAATTCCTATAGAAATGGGAAGCCTCACAGCAACACAGGGAGACAAGTGTTAAATGAATTTATGCATGAAGCCTCTTTAAAGAACTAGGATAGGAGCCTTTGGGTAGAGACGTTGTCCAAAGAATTCCTGAAAACCAAATTCTTTCCCACTAAGTAGCCCTGCCTGGCCGTTGCTATGGACGCTTGCCTTCTCCAATCATCATGCAGCTTGCTAGGCTGTGTGGCGCTCCGTGGTTGCTGTAGCAACGGATAGCAACAGCTCCAGGACCCAGACCGCACGGGAAGAGAGCCTGCCATCGGCTTAGAGCCGGGTGGGGAACCACTAGATTGGGGTGTCTGTGAGTTGAACCGGGGATTTCAGAGGGGAACGGGCACAGAATTGACAGGGGGTGGGGTGCACGTGATTCTGCCGGATGTCCTCCAGTGATAATGGAGTCACAGTGTGAAGGGCAGGGGGACTGGCCGGGCCAGGGCATCTCCTCCTTGTGTTGTTCCCTTCGTCCCAGGGGTTCCCCAAGTTTTCCAGACCCCACTCCTCCCCAGCCTTCCCTGGTCCCTTTTTCTCACTCCCATTAAAATAGCCAGACCTCTGATTTCTGTTCTTGGGATTCCCCAGCCAAACATGTAGGTAGCGCCAGGCGTTTGCCTGAAAGATAGAAGACAGGGGTGATAGCATTACTTCTAACTTCTAGTTATGAGGCCTTGGACAAACCATTTTCCGTATTTCCTAACCAGGAAAATGGAGTGCCACACCTCCCCCCTCTTTCTTCTCAGAGTGACTGTAAGAATCAACTGCAAGACCAGTACACCCTCAGATACTTCACCTATATGGTCTCATTTCACTGCCACAATGGCCCTATGAAATGACTGTAATGATTAATCCGTCGTTATAGTTGAGCAACCTGGGCACAGGGAGTGCCCCATGATCAGGCCTAGAGAGTGGCTGTTGTTATGATTCTTAACCACCACCTGTGCTGGCTACCCATGTCCTGGTTTCTGTGTGTGCTCACCTGCTCACCTTGCCCCTGCCTGTGTTGCTTCTTGTCCTTTTCATTTCAGAATACTGCAACCCGTATTTATTTCATCACGTAATTATTTCCCTTTCTCCCTTTCTTGTCTCCTTAAAGTAACTGAAGTCCTACATCATGTCTAGTGTGACCTAGGTGTTTTGCAGGAAAAAAATATTGTTAAGGCAGACTCCTTGACCTTGATGAGCTTATATTTTATTGCATTAGGTTCAGAAATCAGTGCCAAGGTCAAAATTGAACACAGTCAAAAATATCATGGGGAAATTCCTTAAATCACCTAGGAGCAACCCAATTCAGAAACTGAACCATTGAAAAGCTTTAATTCTGGGAATATTTAAACACATTTGTGATTTATAGACTTTTCCAATTTGTCATCATAAATTAATAGAAGGATAAATCTGTGAGTTCCATTATGTCTCTGTTCTTCTAAATTTTGCTGTGGCCCTCATTTCATACTTCCATTTCTTCTTTGAGAATGTTGAGAAGGTTATCACCATTTGAGTGGCTACCTGAACATCACTCTTTGCTTGGTGGGCTGGTAAATCTTCACAATCTTACCTGGTCTCTCCAGTCTGCACTGTACTGTCTGCTCCAGCATTGAGGAAGTGACGAGAGCATTTCAGGACTACCATCTCATTCTACAGCCCACTGATTGGGACAGCAGTCACCCAACTGTTCTAAAGGTTTTTGTTGTTGTTGTTTGATTTAGCTACATATAGTTGAATACATATAGTCAGCTACATATAGAATATAGTTGAAATTCCATTTTCCCAACTGATGTAACTCTATTGGAGTCTTATTATAGAGATTCTGCTTGTCCGACATAGGCATCACACTTGGTGTTCTTTTAAAACTTTGTTTCTGATGGGAAACTAATGGTTATTACTTTGTTATAAGTTACATTTGCCAGATACTAGTGAGATCCAGGTGTTTATGATTATTGACTATTGATAATTGATCATCTGTGGATTATCTGCCTTTGTCTTTGCCCAGTTTAAATTTGACTGTTCTTTTTGTATTGATTTGTAGAAATACGGTACATACCCTGGATATTGATAGTTTTATGGTATGTTGAAATATAATTTAAATTAATATTTTCTGCCAGTATGTTTTTAGCTATTTTAAAGTCAAGTTTATGATATATAATTTACATATTACAAAATTCATCCATTTTAAGTGATCTGTTCCATGAGTTTTGAAAAATGTAGCCATGTAAGCACAGGAGTGAACAGAATGATCGCATTGGCTCAGAAATTCCCTAGAACCAGCTGGAGTCGATCTCCTTTCCCCACCTTCAATAGTCGGATTTCTCCTTCTGTCTTTTCCAGAAAGTCACAACAATGGAATCATAAACTACGTAGCACTTTTTGTCTCTCTTGTTCTGTTTAACACATTGGTTTTGAGATTTATCCAAGTGGTTGCATGTAACAGCATTTCATTCCTTATTGTCGCTGAGTACTCTTTGACTGAATGGACGCCACACCAGTCCATGGGCTGCTTCTAGTATCTGCTCTAACCATTCACACGCAGGTCTTTGTACAACATACTTGTTTGTTTGTTTGTTTGTTTGTTTTTATAAATACTTGAGAGTGGGATCGCTGAGTTCTGTGGTAAGCGCGTGTTTAATTTTACAAGAAACTGCTAAAGTTTTCAAAAGTGACTGTACCGTTTTCAGTTTCCACCAGCATAGTATCAGAGTTTCACTTGTTCCACAGCCTTACCAGCAGGTGACAGTTTTGTTAATGTTCGTTCTTGTGGATGCATAGTGGTATTTCATTCTGCTTTAAATTTGCATTTCTCTGATGACTAATGATGTTGAACAACATGTATTTATTTGTTATTCTGTCTCTTCTTTGGTGAAGTATCTGTTCATGTCTTTTGCCCATGTCTTATTCAGTTGTCTTCTTATTGAGTTGCCTTTTAAAGTCAAAAATGTTTTACATTTTGAGGTTTAATTTATCAATTTTTTATTTTATGGATTGTGCTCTGTGAAACTCTTTGCCTAGTCCAATGTAACACAAATTTCTTTCTCTGAATTTTAAAGATTTAGGTTTTACGTTTCATTTCACATTTTGTATGTGATCAAACTTAGAAAAAATTTGGGGAAGGCACAATAATACCTCTGCCTTGTATATGAGAATGATTCATACGGTCACAAAGTAGAGGGGAAATTATTATGTTATTATTAATCAGTGGTATCGTTTCACAAGCTTCAAAATAGTTTTGGGAATGTTTTTCCATGTTAGCAGCAAAAACATTCAGAACATGAAAATTCCCATCAAGTGTGGAAGGAACCCACGTAGCCTGTGACTATCGAAACCATGTTTTAACTGGTGCCCTTTGGGATCTGTGCACTGTACAGATCCTAGGTATGTGGACCTTTAGACTTTGTGTTTATGTTCGTCGTTTGGGGGTCAGTGTTCACAGTTTTTATCTGATTCCCAGTGAGACTTAGGTCTCCAAGGTTCAAGATCTGGTTTAGGGTGAGCATATTTCAGAAGGCTGGGGACCATAATATGCTTGGGCATTAAAAGTGAAGAAGCAGCTGTTTCCTGAGGGCAGTCTCTCCCTCTCAAGTGATTTCTTCCAAGATCTGTTTCTTCCTGAACACCGCAGAGGCACTTAGCATTTGGCTGCTTTTCATATAAAATGTGTAGCAAGGGGGATGAGGGCTTGAAATGAGGTAGAAACGGTTGTAAGGTCATGGTCAGGAGGACTGAGGTTGGGCAGGGAATAAGTGAGGAACTGACCTATCACAAAGTGCCTCTCTTGCAACTTAATTTGAAAAACTGTGCAGTCAGTGTTCTCATTTTTTTTGAGGATTTAAAGCAGTTTAGTTCTCTGGGGTTTTTTATGGGTCATATTTATCCTCTGTGGTGATGGGGAAGGAGAGTGGGCCTTTAAAAAGAGTCCTGTGCTTGATTGAAAGGCTTGTCAGAATGTAAGATACTGTTAAAGTGGTGTTCTTCATCTTGAAATGAATACCAAAAAGTCAATGTAATTGGCTTTAGAGAAAAATTAGTGTGAAATGAGTTAAATAAAAAAAAATATCACACACACACACCAACACACACACAAGAAATCTCTTGTCATTTCACTGGCAGTTTATAAATCTCTTGGATTTTAGTTTTAAATCTCCATGCTTTAATAGACCATCTAAAATGTCTTGAATGTAAGGTTGTGTTAATAACATTATGATCTGACTGCATCTGTGTATGTTTTTATTTCTTGAAACTACTGTTATAAGCCCAAGTGTGATAACTTTGCCTAATTCTATATTCTGTGCAACTATGTTGTGGGTGCTTGTTTGTATTATAAACATCCACCTAAGTCTGCAGCAGTGGCTTTGAAAAATCCCTAATTAAAATAAATTTCAAGGTTAAGCTATTTTTATTCATGTCTGAAAACAATTACCAATACTTGTGGCTTTTAAAGTAGTAACAGTGTGGTAAGCATATTTCAAAACCGGGAAAGCAGAAATTCGTGTTTATCAGAGGCAAAAAATTAGTCTTGCAATACTTTGGAATGCCCCTGGTAATTAATTATAGGTGATGTATATTATAAGAAACCTCAAAGATTTTAGCAGGAGGGAAGAAAGGGGCCTTATGTATTTCATTTCTGATATAATCCCTGTCATTCTCAGAGGAAATTAAAGTTTAATAAAAGGGGATAACAGAGGGATATAATCTAAAAATACTAATTAATGACTTTAGCTCTACCAAAGTGAGATTCTGTAATAAATGGTAGGCTGTCAGTTGCTAAATCATGAAATATTGCAGAGAGGGAAAAGACAACACACTCTTACAAGATGGCTCTTTATGTTAAAACTGTTAGTGGTCGGCAAGTTTTGTACTTGTTAATCATTTGTGTTTTTACATCGATGTTTGTAATTACAATTAAACAGATGGTGCCTAAAAAGATAGTGTGTTCTTAGCAATTAAAACCATGGCAAGCAGCTTTTCCTCTTCCCCAACATACAATTAAACTGAATGGACTCACAGACCCTGTGGGTTCTTCAGAGGAAAGATTCTGTGCGGATTCAAGTAGATTAGTATTCTGTTCCCCATCCCTGTCATCTGGACCCCTGCAAACAGAGCTCTTGGCAGTTGGCAGGGGACTTCCAAACATGGGTTTTAGGAAGTAGTTACCCTTTCTCTGCTTTCTCCCCAAATCCTGCTCCCGCCATAGGGGGATTAATAGAGTACTTTTTTAAAAAGAAGGTCTTAGCAACAGTCTCTAACGACCGTTGGGCATGTTTATCTAACAGGCTTTTTACATTTGGGAACTCAGCTAGCCCATGAAATTCCTCAAGGGCACAGGTAAATTAGTCCTTCTTTTCCCTTCATTCTTATCACAACCATTGTGGACATGTTTGCTTGTAAAACGTGTTTTTTCACTTCAGACTTGTTATCTAAAAAATACGGGATTTTCTTCGGGCTCTAGGGAACCAAATTCTCACCTTATTTACAATTCTTATTACAACAAATTAAGTTTAGGAGATTTTGCAGCAAGGATTCAGCACCCCATGAAATGTTCTAACAGCTGATGCATGGCTTTGTGGTCAGTGGTGCTTCCCTTGAACCAGACCCCGGCAGTGTTAATGGGTCTCCCCCAGAGCAGTGGAGCTGGAGCCCGTGGTGGTCTGTTCACAGATGAGACCTTGGAGATAAGTGTTTTGTTTGTATGAGCATAAATAGGCCCAAGTACACTTTCAGTGATCTTTAGGTACAAGCTTTTGTGCCCACAAGTAAGCAGTTATTTGCTGGTGTAATTAACCATCTGCATCTTATTATGAGGGTGCAGCTGGCTAATTATGCCCAGTGCCATAGGGCAGGTTAAACTTCTCATCTGCATAAAAAGTGGATTTGCAGCAAAGGACATTGACCTTTACAAATGAGTCCCTAAATTTAATCAGTTTGAGGTCACTACAGATTTTTGGTTTGTTTTGTTCAGAAGTGAAATTTATATATGACCAATGGTATTTCTGTTTGTAAACTAATTAATACAGAACCATAGGGCAGACTTATATTATTATGAGCCAGGGACAAATGAGTCCCTGCCAAGTTCAAATTATATGGGTTCCTCGATTTGGAGAAGTGGTACATCAATATGGATGTACATGTAGCCATGAACTTGTATGAACAACAACTTGGAACATCACAGACTTCAGATGGGGTAAATTTGTATATTAACCATTTCAGAACCATCTTAAGCAGTAGCTGTACATTAATCTTATGACTTATTGGATGGATTGTTTGAGAAAATAGGAGAATACTGGAGAGCAAAATTTTAAATTTCAGCGTGGGTTAAATTCATAGTCAAGGTTAACTAAGTGTGAAGGT